>CM076572.1:983343635-983580676 GCA_034641835.2 Pinus albicaulis
TAAAATAAAGTTAGTATTTAGTTTATTTTTATGATTTTTTAAAAATGTATCTTGGGGTATGTGATGATTATCATGGATTGAGCTTATAGAATTTACCAACTATTCAATTTATATGGTTGTGCTAGTTTTAGCAATGTTTGTTTTCTTCTTTGACCTAGTCAAAACCAATAAATTCTTTTGATCTTCTAGATAAGGGTTGACTACTTCCTTGTAGTATCTTAATTTTCTCAACCCTCTAAAGCTTCATCCCACAATAGATTCTCCCTATACTTAGTGTCATAATATTTTTAATATTAACAATATTTCATAGCATGAAAACCTCCTATACCCCCTAATGGTTTAGCCAAGACTTGGAATTTTATGTCATACTGGATTAATGGGATGAGTATCAAGCAATTTTGATAAATCCCTAAACTGGAGGAAGACTTCCTTTTATGAAAATGATAAGATAGGATGTATTCCTTTAATTTTAAAATGAGAAATTACAAAATTATTTTAAATTTCTACCTTTCTTTAGGATTTTTGATATTGAGTTCCTAGATTTCACATTACTATAAGATAATAGGAGTGGAAAATGTATTAAAGAGGGAGTTATTTCTATCCCAAAGCTAAAATAATGGCATTTTACAATTGTTTTCAAACCCATGATAAAATTTCCACTCTCCATTTATCCTTTTCTCTATACTATAGTTTCCAAAAACAAACCCATGATAAACTTTCAACCCTTTTCCATAGTAATGTTGTCATTTATGAAAGTATGAGAAATTATTGTTTTAGATAGAATTATTGTAGTCATTGTTTCAGTAATGTTTACAATTATACATGTATCATAGTAAATGTTGTTAGGAATTCTTAAATTCTTATCAAGGTCATATGAACTCTTTTCTATAAGAAAAATAATATAATTTTTGTTTTTTTATGTTGTTTCAATCTTCAAAACCTATTTAGATGACACGTAAATGTTGTGATGACCAATTTTTTTGGGTTTGTATTTTATTTTTATTTTTGTGTGATTAAGTTGAGAGGCATGTTCTATACTTTAGTAAGTGAGATGAGTAATAATTTTTTCATAACTAATAATAATAAAAATTTGAAATAAAGTTATTATTTAGTTAAATGTTATGATTTTTTTTCAAATGTATCTTGGGGCAAGTGTTTCGATTCTTGTCATGGATTGATGTCTATCAAAATTTCTCAACTATTCAATTTATGTGGTTGTGATAGTTTTAGCAATGCTGATTTTCTTCTTTGACCTAGTCAAAACCAATAAATTATTTTGATCTTCTAGATAAAGGTTGGCCACTTCCTTGTAGTAGCTTAATTTTCTCAAACCTCTAATCATCACACAATAGATTCTCCATATACTCAGGTTTCATAATATTTTAATATTAACAATATTTCATAAAATGACAACCTCATATATCCCCTAATGATTTAGACAAGACTTGGAATTTTACGTCATAGTGGATTGAGGGGCTTAGTTTCAAGAATTTTGAGATGTCCCTTTTCACCCATGAAGTTGTTTATCTTGTTCCCATATATTAAGTACCTAATCATGGCCATGATCTAAAATGAGGGAAGACTTTCTTTTATGAAAATGATAATATAGGATGCATTCCTTTAATTTTAAAATTATAAATTACAAAATTATTTTAATTTTCTATTTTTCTTTAGGATTTTCTGATATTGCATCTCTAGACTTCACATTACTATACAATAATAAGAGTGACAAAAGTATTAAATAGGAGCTTCTTCTTATCCCAAAGCCAAAAGAATAGTATTTTACAATTGTTTTCAAACCCATGATAAACTTTTAACTCTCCATTTATTATTTTGTCTATGTTATAGTTTCGAAAAACAAGCCCATGATATACTTTCCACCCTCCTTGTAACAACCCTGGTGAAAATTCCATGTAATAAAATTAAAATAATAACCACGGTTGATGGGACACTTATTCCAAGTTGAATGTTGCGCAAAACATCCTAGGGGTGTTCATTTGGTTTATTATGGCTAAGGAAATTGAAAAATTCTATGGCTAAGTCATTAAAGAGGAAAAAAATATTTTTGGGCACATTTATTTATGAAAATAATGGAAATTAGGAGAAAAGGGAGATCAGGAAAGCACAGGTGGACATCAGGATCAACAGTTACAGCGGGATTTTATTGCAGGTACCGAGTTGCATGTATGTTTTCCTCATTGGTTTGGAATGCATGGTGTATGCATGTGGATTGCCTAACCTTGTCATTTCCTGGAAAACCATGGTATTTTGGGTTTATTTACATTTATTGTTTTCTCGTCGGTTCTCATGAGTCCTCTAGCTATTGGGTGAGTTATTAGTTCTTGGAAGCCTTGGTTGGACAAACACTCTGGAAGCCCGACGGATAATTGTGGGTTTGGTTACTAGTCCTAGAAGCCTTGATTGAAAAAATAATCTCGAAGCCCTAGGTGGGTTGAGTTACTAGTCCTGGAAGCCCTAGTTCGTCAAAATCTTTGGAAGCCCTATAACATTTGGGGTTGAGTTACTAGTCCTCGAAGCCTTGGTTGGAACAAACACTCTGGAGCCCTGGAGCAGCTTGGATAGAGACCAACCAGTGATGGTTATGATGTCCGACTATGAGGTGGAATCACTGGCTGAGGGTCGAGGTGGTTTAGCCTCTGGAAACCCTTGATTCATTGTGATTTATGTGTTTGATTAAGTCCCACATTCATGATTGGAATATTGCACAGGGTGATTAGCTGAAGTGAGACTTGGTTCAGCCAATATATGGTCGGGTGGAGCGTGGAAGTCCCATCTCCGGTTGGTTTTTACATTCAGTAATGAAGAGCTCGTTCCTCCAATATTCAGTATGAAAATATTCTAGTTCATGTATGGATTTCATTTCTATTGTATCCATGGTATTTATGTTGTTATTATGTTGGTTATAATCATGTATTTTATCAGTGATGATGTATTACTCTATCTACGTTTTTACCGATAGATGAATGTACAATGTATCTATGGTGAAATAGACTGTATGATAGCTTATGATGTGGGGGAGCAATGGTTCTTATCCATTCTCAGATAAGAAAGACACCCTTTGTTTAAATATGTTGTTTCTACCTATAGATGTTATGTTTGTGACATGTTTGGCAAAATTCCTGTCCTCGTTGGCTGGGGTTGGATGAATTCTGATTGATGTGATTGCTTCCATATGTTTTTTTTAATGTTATTTACCCTCTCCTGAAGTTACAAGAATTTTTTAGCAGTGAACTGGGCTCAAGGGCTGAAAATGTGGCACAAATCTCGGAGCTACAAGAGAAAAATTGATTGTTTTGGCCTTAGCCGCTACCTTGACAAGGCTAGCCCACAACTATAGGGACTATAGCTGCTCCCTTTCCCTTACAAGACCACAGTTAAGCCTCATGGGGGCTGAAAATCAGTCCCCCCTCAAAGAACATGGCCCTAGAATGTTGGGTTACCTATTGGGGATGTCAATGATGCAATGTAAGGTGTTTTTTTGGTCTTTCCATCGGTTCCACTTCCTTAAGGTTATATAGGAGGTTGAATCTCATATTAGTAGCCTCTCGTCACATTTTTACCCCGGTTGGTCAGTTACTTGGGTATATGTGGGAAGAGGGTGTTACAGAGTGGTATCAAAGCATGGTTCAACTTTCAGACTTGATTAGTGGTGTGTTGGTCATGCTTTTATGTTGATTGCTTATGTGTTTTCATACCTAAGTTGTATGTGGTTGTTTCATCCATGTTGTGTTGGCCATGGTGGAAGTGGTGTCACCATGGAAGTGCTTATCATGTTGTCACAAATGTGTGATTGATTGTGTGTTGTTTTATTTGTGTATTGTGCATGCACTCTTGTTTACATATTGTACATATTGTATGTGCATTGCTTGTTAGGTCATCTATGGGTCATGCTTGTGTATTGTATCTATATGATTGCATGTGTAGTGTTATATGTTGAATGTGCATGGGTTGGTCATGCTCGGTTACATCTTTCTTATGTTCATGAATGGTTCATGCTTGTAATTTGTGTATGTTCAAGTTAGCATTGGTGTGTATTTGGTATGGTCATGCATGGATGACTGGACTCTAATTAGAATGACATTTGTATGTTTATATTCCTAGACATTATATTTTTATATTCCTAGAAATTATATGTTTACATGTTGTTACGATTATATCTATACATGTATTATGTTGATTGGTTGATCTTACAGGAATTATCCTCCCCAAATTACAGTAAGGTACGTTGATTTATTTATGAATTGGTTTATTTGACATAATGTACACTGCAAGAAGAATTCGAAGATGAATAGAAGAATGGTAGACTACAGAGATTCTCCATATGATTCATATGAGTAGCATGGTATTGGACATTCACTTGATTTGGTAGATACATCGAGAAGTCTAAAGGAATAAATAAGGAGTTGCAAGGCAAACAATCAATACACTTATACAGGCACAGGAAAATAAAGTAGAGGTTAATGCAACCATCCTTTAAAGTTTTTTAGAGTTGCAGAAGCACGGGCCACATAGGATTAGTTATGGGCAAGAGGACAGAACTAATGTGGCATATGGCAGTAGGTCTCCTAGTACGCAAAGGTCAGAGAGATTTGATATAGTGAAAGAGGGTAGGTTGTTGGACACTCCGGATAGGAAGAGTGATGAGCAAAGGTATCATTCTAGTTTTGGTTCAGATAGGCATCATGATCATCATCGATGTCATCCTTATAGGAGGAGTGACAAGGGCTATTTTCCAGATGAGTTCAAAAATGAAAAATTTCCTACCTTTGACAGAGAGATGAAGAAACCACAGGATGCAGAGGCATGGTTTCTTGGCCGAATTTTTTTTTAGATTGCATGAGTACTCGGAAAATATGAAAGCTAGGATAGCCACATTCAACCTCAAAGGTAGAGCAGAAATTTGGTGGGAATTTGTAAGGAACATCAGAGATATTTCTTAGGAGGAGTTGACTTGGAGTGAGCTTGAAAGACTATTCTGGAAGAAGTATCTATCACAGAGATACTGTGATGACAGGGAAAAGGATTTTTATGAGCTGAAGATGGGTTCCATGACAGATGAGGAGTATACTAGCAGGTTCTTGGAGTTACTAAGATATGTGCCTTACCTCAAGGAGGAGAAGGCCAATATTTAGAGATTTATTAATGGTTTGTCGATTGCATTCAGAGATAATATTGATTTTGATGAGCCCAGATCGTTGGAGGAGGCCATCGGGAAACTCAAACATTGTTATGAACAATCAAAGCATAGATCAGAGACTAAGCTAGATTGGAAGGTAATGCAACGAACAAAGGAAAATTGGATAAGAAGCGAGAAAGGCCTCAATATACAGGTAACAAAGAGAATGTTGCACTTCTTAAGAAGTTCGATGCATCTGGTAGAGGACAAGGATTTTGATCTGAGGAACATAATAAGAATAATGGTTGGAAGCCTATACAGTGTTAGACTTGTGGAAAAGATCATTGTAGGAGGGTTTCTCCACATAATCAGGGTGGTAGGCCAAAAATTTACAGTGCCCAGGAGGCACAGACAGTGGAAGATGTTGGGGCGCATAGCATTCCTCATATTTATGCAGTTGTGGACAACATACAGGAATATCACCAGACTTCTATCATTGAGATGGACGGTAAGCTTTGTGATCAAGTTATTTCTATTTTGATTGACCCTGGATCTAAATACAGTTATATTAATCTTGACTTGCTAGATAAGTGTGGTTTGAATAAGGAAATGCATGCAGAATATTGGTTAGTTCAGTTAGCCACATGTACGAAGAAAAGAGTTCACCATTGCATAAGAGCTTGTGCATTTGAGTTAAACGGTATTCCTACAACAACGCACTTGAACATATTTTCATTGGGTTCCTACAGTCTACTATTGGGTATGGATGGTTATATCTTCATAGGACCAAGGTAGATTGTTAAGAAAAAGCTATTGAATGCTTGGATGACAATGGGGAACCAAAATTTTTACAGGGAAAGAAGAAATCCACATCAGTTAGGATGGTGACACCCATGCAGGCCAAGCGCAGTCACAGGAAAGGATGTGTGTTATTTGCAGTTCATATCTCTAGTGATAAAGGTAAAGAAGTTGAGGATGCAGATGTGTTAAACATGTATCCAGTTTTGCAGTTGTTTCAGGATGTGTTTCTAGTAGAGATTTCAGATTTTACACCACATAGAGAGGTAGAATTTTTCCATTGAGTTGGTGCCAGGGGAAGCTCCTACATCAAAATCACCTTACAAGATGAGTATACCAGAGTTGGTAGAGTTAAAATTGCAGATGAAGGAGATGTTGGACAAAGGGTAAATTAGGCCAAGTGTATCGCTATGTGGTGCACCAGTGTTGTTTGTGAAGAAGAAAAATGGCACTCTTAGACTATGCATTGACTATAGGCAACTAAACAAAGTGACCATCAAGAATAGATACCCACTACCGAGGATCGATGATTTGTTCGATCAGTTGAAAGGAGCAGCAGTGCTCTCTAATATCGACTTGAGATCGTAATATCATCAAGTACGCATCAAGGAGAAATATATCTACAAGACTGCATTCAGGACCAGGTACAGGCATTATGAGTTTGTTGTAGTTCCATTCGGTTTGACTAATTCTTGAGCTACATTTATGTGTTTGATGAACATTGTGTTATGTCCTTACTTGGACAAGTTTGTGATTGTTTTCATTGGTGATATATTGGTGTATTCTAAAAATGAGGAAGAGCATGTTGAACATTTGGAAGTAGTGTTGAGGTTATTGAGAGAGCATTAGTTGTATGCTAAGCTCAATAAATTCGTCTTCTTCCAGACTGAGGTTCACTACTCGGGACATGTTATCTCTAAGGAGGGCATTGCATTATACCTAGAGAAGATAAGAGCCATCATGGAGTGGGTAGCTCCTAAGAGTGTAGATTACGTGAGATCATTCATGGGATTGGAAAGATACTACAGGATTAGTTTCATCAGGAACTTCTCACATATTTCTTATCGTATCACATCATTGCAGAGAAAAGGTAAGAAGTTTTGATTGGACATAGGGAGTGTGAGGCTAGTTTTTAGCGACTTAAGCATTTGTTGACACATGATCTAGTTCTAAAGATTACATATCCTGATAAGGAGCCGGTAGTATGCACAATGCTTGCAAGTGAGGAATTTGTGGAGTCCTTATGCAAGATGGACAAGTGGTATTCTATGAGTCACATGAAGCTAAATGAGCACGAGAAAAACTAACCGACCCATCATCTTCGGCTAGCAACGATCATTCATGTCATAAAGATGTGGATGCACTATATTCTTTCCAAGCGATTTGTACTTATGTGTGATCACATTACGTTGAAGTACTTGTTTGAACAACCAAATATGAATGCCAAGCAAAGGCTAGATGGTTGGCTACAATCAGTGAGTTTGACTTCCGGAATCAGGTATATAAGGGGAAAGAAAAAACAAGGTCACAAATTCTCTTAGTAGGAAGGTATAGGTAAATCACATAACAACTATGAGCTCCTAAGGGAGAGACTTACAGATAGGATCTTGCAGGTAGGTGAGTCGGATCATAGGTATATGGATAATGTGCACATGTTGTAACATAATACAGTACAGGTGTTGGCACGAGTACGAATATAGTTGTTGGTATAGGTAGAGGTACATGTGGTAATACATGTACACGTACATGTGGTAGTACATGTGAAGGTATAGGTACAAGTAGTGGTAAAAGTATAAGTACTAGTACAGTATAGGTGTACAAGATTTGAGCTATAGTCTCGAATAGATGGATTGGTTAGATTTAGATACAGGGATGTCCGGACAACAAGTGAACTCAAAAAGGTGATCATGAGGGAGTTTCATGAAAAACCGTATTTGGGTCACTCTGGGTTACTAGAAAACATTGATCGTAGTGACGAGATTCTACTATTGGTCGAATTTGAAGAGGGGTGTGGGAGAGTTTGTGGAAAAAATGTTTGGATTCTCGGATGCTTAAAGTAGAATGTGAAAATCTAGGTGGACTACTAGAGCCAATTGCGATTCCCGAATTGGAAATTGGAGGTCATTTTCATGGAATTCATCATAGGTTTGTCGAGGACAGTTAGATAGCATTATTCCATCATGGTTGTTGTGGACATGTTAACAAAGGTTGCACATTTTATACCGAGTGAAGACTACATATTTAGCCGGTTATGTAGCATAGGTGTTTATCATAAGCATAGTAATATTGCATGGTATTCGAAAGAAGATTCATTCGTTACGTGATGCAAAGTTCACTTCCAAGTTTTATAAGGAGTTGTTTGCATGTTTGGGCACCGAGTCGGCATTCAACACAAATTATCATCTCGCACACATATGGGTAGACCTGATATGTCAACTAGGGATATTAGAGGATAATTTGATGATGTATGTGATGGATCAACAATGAAAATGGGAAGAGTATCTTCCACCGGTAGATTTTTCCTACAAAAATGGGTATCATGAGTCATCGAGGACAAGCCCATTTGAGGCATTGTATGGACATAGTTGCAGAACTCCCATCGGTTAGAATGATTCATTTAACATGGTGTCGATTGGACCATATCTCGTTGGAAGAAATGGAATAGGAAGTGCGAGGTGATTAAGTAGAAATTGAAAGAAACGCGAGATAGAAAGAAGAATTACGTATAAAAGAATAGGTTGTTCAAGGAGTTTCAGGTTGGGCATCGATTGTAATTTTGTATCAATCCCAAGAATATCTCCTCACGGATTGGATCATGTTCCCAAGTCGGCTCCAAGGTTTTCTGGACCCTTCAATATCATTGAGAGGATTGGACCGATGGCTTATCGACTTGCACTACCTTCCAGAGTGAAATTCCATGATTTTTTTTCACATATAATTTCTTAAGAAATATATTAAAGATGTTGATCATGTTATTGACTGGTATTTATTGCAGTGGATCGATAAGGAGAGTTCCGACCGAATCGCAATGTAATTTTGGAGAAAAAAGATGTTCATGCTCATAATCAAGAAATAGAGAAATTTAAAGTGAAATGGAAGAACTTTGGTCCCGATGGAGCTACATGGGGGATGGTGGATCAGAAGTAGAAATATGTCCTTCCTTGTTTTCTGGTTGAGGCAAGACGAGTTTTGGTGTGATGTTGGTTTTTTGTTTAGCATATGTTTTGGTGATGTTTTGGTATATGTTTTTATGTGATGTTTTGATATATGTACATATGTTTATGGATGTGAATATCGCCATGATCTTTGTTATAAATCTCAATAAATGGTATGGTGTCATGCCATTATATTTATCATGTTGTGAGGATGTCATGTTGGTTTGCTTTCAGCATGGTGATAATTGTAAATATTGTATCGAGCTATGTATAAAGATCCATGAGAAGTATGTTTTCCTTTTAGCGTGTTGCTGAGGTATATGTGTGATTGAAAATAGAGGATAGTGTCCCATAAGGGGGAGGTTTCGTAATATCCCCCGGTGAAAAAATCAATGTAGTAAAGTTAAAATAATAACCACAGCTTGATGAAAAGTGTATTCCAAGATGAATGTTGGGAAAAAAAATACTACGGGGTATTCACATGGTTTTTTATGGCTAAGGAAATTAGAAAAAGGCTATGGATAAGGCACTAAAGAGGAAAAAACGTATTTTTTGCACATTTATTTATGAAATAATGGAAGTTAGGAAGAAAGGGAGATGAAAGGCCAAATTTTTTCATGTGAGGAGGAATAGGAGGAAAATGACAGAAAATAATGGAAAATGAAGAAAATAGAGGCCTTTTCTATAAAAATCCTTATGAGGATCAATTGGTACCTTTTGTTAGTGCATTTTTTGGATCTTGCTCATTATTCTCTTCTCTCTCACATACCCTCGGATACTTAGAGATTTCTTGGAGAAATCTTGGAGAGTATGTATACTTGGTGATTTGGAACAAGAAGGCAAAAGGAAAAGTAGGAAAGTGAAGGTGGACATCGGGATCAAAAATTATGGTAGGATTTGATTGTAGGTACCGAGTTGCATGTATGTTTTCCTCATTGTTTTTACATGCATGGTGTATGAATTTGGATTTTCCTAGTCTCGCCATTTCCTAGACAAACATGGTATTGTGGGTTTATTTCCATTGATTTTTTTCTCGTTGGTTCCGATGATTCCTTTAGCTATTGGGTTGAGTTATTAGTTCCTATAAGCCTTGTCTAGACAACGCCCTAGAAGCTCTGAAGGACAAATATGGGTTGAGTTACTAGTCCTATAAGCATCGGTTGGATAAACGATGTTGAAGAACTAGGTGGGTTGAGTTACTAGTCCCTGAAGCCCCCGTTTGGAACAAACACTTTGGAGAGCTCTAGAATATTGGATAGAGACCAATCTATGATGATTAGTGATGTATGACTATGAGATGGAATTACCGGTGTGGGGTTGAGATGGTTTGGTCTCTGGGAGCCTTGGTTTGGTGTTGATTGATGTATTTGATTACGTCCCACATTCAAGATTGGAATGTGGCATGAGGGTGATTGGGTGAAGTGAGACTTGGCTCACCTAATATATGATCGTCCCATATCCGGTTGGTTTTTATATTCGTAATGAAGAGCATATCCCTCCACTATTAGGGTATGAAAATGTACTAGTTTATGTATGGATTTCATTTTTTTTGTATCCATTGTATTTGTATTGTTATTATGTCGGTTATAAGCATGTATTCGATCAATGATGATGTATGAATCTATCAAAGTTTTTTTCCTTTAAATGAATACACGGTGTATCTATGGTTAAGTCAGTTATATTATCGCTTATTATTTAAGGGAGAAATTCTTCTTATTCATTCTCATATAAGAAAGATACCCCTTTGGTTAGATCTCGTTGTTTATACCGTAGATGCAATGTTTGTGACATGTTTGATGAAATTCTGTCATGGTTGGGCCGAGTCTAGATGAGTCCTTATGATGTGATTTATTCCATGTCTTTGTTTTTAATTTTATTTATCCTCTCCTGAAGTTGAAGGAAGTTCGAGTAGTGACCTAGACTCGGGGGCTAAAAATGTGGCACAAATCCTAGAGCCGCGAGAACACAATTGACTGTTTGGAGCCCTAGAAACTACCTTTCCAATGATATCACACAACTATAGGTTGGTATCCGTAGCCTTGACATTATATGCCCATGGCTAAGGTCTGAGAAGGGTTAAAAATGAGTTCCCCCTCAAGGAATAGGGCCCTTAAAGGTTTGGTTACCTCTTAGGGATGTCAACGATGCGATGTAAGGTATGTTTGTCATATTTCTATCGATTCCACTTCCTCAAACTCATCTATGGGGTTGAATCTCATATTAGTAGCATCTCATCACATGTTTACACCCTGCTTTGGCCAGTTACATTTAGTTAGATCTGTTGTTCGTGAATCAGTAGATGCAATGTTTGGTGACATGTTTGACGAAATGCATGTCATGGCTGGGTGGGGTTGGATGAGTTATGGTTGATGTGATTGCTTCCATATGTTTTTTTTATTGTTATTTACCCTCTCCTGAAGTTACAGGAAGTTCTGGGTAGTAACCTGGGCTCAAGGGCTGAAAATGCGCCACAAATCTCGAAGCTACAAGTAGGAAATTTGTTTTTTGGGCCTGAGCCGCTACCTTGACATGGCTAGCCCATGGATCAAGGGTCTAGAGCTTCTCCCTTACCATTAAAATATCACGGCTCAACCTCAAAGGGGCTAAAAATCAGTCCCGCCTCAAGGAACAGGGCCCTGGAAGGTTGGGTTACCTCTTGGGGATGTCAATGATGCAGTGTAAAGTGTGTTTTTGGTTTTTCTGTCTGTTCTAATTCCTTAAGGTCATCTACGAGGTTGAATATCATATTAGTATCCTCTCATCACCTATTTACCCCAGTTGGCCGGTTACTTTGGCAGATGTGGGAAGAGGGCGTTACAAAACATTTTCTACAATATTATAACTTAGAAGGCTTAGATTAAGTAATTTCATCAAAATTGAGAGGTGTTGACCAATGCATCTATAGGATCGAGGTAGGGAAAAAGGATATATAAGAGGCAAAGGGTGATATTGATTTATATTGAATCATTATATTTTTTTTCATCCATCTCAATTCTTTTATAGTGGAAAAAGTAGAAGAATCAACTCACAAGACCATTTTTGCTAGCAAGACTTAGTTTCGCAGATTGGAGTATGAAACATTTCAAGAGCATTTTGAAGAATTAAATAACGTTTTTTTGTGGATAACACTATGTTTTTTTAGCATCACATCTCCTTTTTCCATTATACACATATGCATTTTCAACGACATAAGAGGCACCTCAGTCAAAGCATGTATGCAAACATTAAGCCACTTAGAATTTGACCTTCTTGTTTTGACCACTATAATTCAAGAAGATGGCACATCAACTCTCATTATTCATGGAAAAAGGGCTGGCCACTTGATGATGATGAAGAAAAATTTATAAGATTCCATATTGTAACTCCAATCAAGAGTTGAAGAAGTCAAACCTAACCACTAGTAGACTATCGAGATGTGTCATAGCCAAACCACTAGGAGGAAAAGGGGTTGCATTCATTTTAGGAGCATTTTGTTCCATAGACAAGCATAGTAGCCAAGAGGGATAGGGAGAGAGCACACAAGAGGATTTTTTCTCTGTAGTAGCCCCAGGGAAACAAACCTTGCTTCTTTGTACTTGCAACCATTTTCTATTTAGAGAAAAAGAGGAGGAAGACAAGGTTTCTTTGGTTTGTGAGTTTTATTTTTTTTGTTCGCTATTTTTTTGCATAATTTTAACTTGCGTACATACACAATAAATAGTAATTTACATATCCATAAATCTAAAGAGAAATATACATTTATAAAGTATATTTTGGATTTTTAATTACAATTTATCATATCTCCTGTGACGAATTGTCCAGTGGACTATCCAAACAGTTTATAGATCAAACACTAATGATGATGATCCCAATATAAACAATGTTAAAATATTGCTTGTCATTTATGTTTGTCATACCTCATTTATTTATAATGCTTTCTTTCAATGTTTCAATAATTTTTTGGAATCTTTAAAATATATTTTTTTCATTAAAATTTAAATATTTAAATATTTTTAAGTAAACTGAATCATTGAAATCAGGTCATCCAAGTCAATTTGAATCCAAATTGACCCTCAACCAAGTCTAAGTCCAAGTAGAAATTTAAATATTATAATTTTCAAATCATCCAAGTCAATTTGAATCCAAATTCACCCTCAACCATGTCTAAGTCCAAGTAGAAATTTAACTAGCAATTGCACCACATGTTGTAAAAGAAGCGTCGTAAGGCAATAGCATAGGAAAGAGTAGCCTAGAAGAAACAATATGTTGCAGAGAAGGAGCCATCGTGAAGGAATGAAAGGAAAACTTTGCTTCCATGGAAGCAGGTCATGGAGGTTTCAAAGAGTTATCAACCATAAAATTTTGTTTTAGATATTGAAATAGGCAATTGGAGATGAAAACATATATGTAAACCAACATAATTTGTTTAGATATATAAAAAAAATTGTTATAGATATTGAAATGGGAAATTGGGGGTGAAAATTCTTTAGTGATTTATAATCCTCCAAAATAAGTATGAAATGAGCATTCAAGTCAAATAAGATATTTTAAATACATTCAAGTACAAGCTATCTAGCATAGATGTAAATAAAGAGAAATTTTACTAACATAAATAGAGTTTAGTCCAAGTTCATCTACATATGCCAATTGCATTCACCACTTAAGAGGAGTAAAAACAGTATTATTGAGAAAGAAACTCCAACGCATTTGTAGAGAAAATTATAACACGCTATCACACTTTTATTATCAGAGCTAAATGATCCTATATGCAACAAGGATGGATTTCATCACTTAAGAGTAGTAAAACAAGTTTATTGAGAAAACAACTCCAACACATTTGTAGAGAAAATTATGACACAGTATCACCGTTTTCTTATGAGAACTAAATGCTCCTATATGCAACAAGGATGGATTTCATCAGTTCAAGAGTAATAAAACAAGTTTATTGAGAAAACAACTCTAGCACTGAGAGATATTTGGAAGCAACTGTTGAATTGGTGAACACATCTTGCTCTATGGTGGTGGATATTGGTCATAGCTTTATTGATCTTGTATACAAGACTGTAAATTTGCATGTAGCTTATACTACATTAACCATGAAATTGTCAACATTTAGGGGACACTTTCCATCACATTTATAGAGAAAATTACAATAGAGTATCACATTTTTACGCCTTAAGGCATCACTATTTGAAAACAACTCCCCTAGCCGCCTCTGTGTCCATGTTTGAGCCATTGGATCAAATGTTAGACGATTGAAATGTTTTAGGCCATTAGATCAAGTAAATATTTGTATATATGTTTTTTATAATGTTAGTTTTTTTCTTTTTAATAAGTTAGATTGAATTTAGGTTTTTGTGACTTTTAAGTTAAAATGTTGTTATTAAAAAATTGTTAGGTTTTAACCTCAATTTTTTAATAAAATTTAAATTAATAACTTAATAATTTTTGGGTACATAAACATAAAATTTTTATTTATAATAAAATTTATATCATAAAATTAAACTCCGCAAAAGCCAATTACCAAAAAAGTATGATAGAAAGGTTATAATGTCATGCTTAACATTAAATTAAATAATAAATAAAAAGAAAAACATAATGTAATGAACATTTTAACTAGGTCAAAATACAATAAAAAATAAAAATAATAAAATAAAATAATGATAAACTATAAATACAACCCATGGTATTCATGTGGAATGTAGTTTCTTTATAAGGGGGAACTAAAATGGCCTAAATCAATCTTAAGTCTGGATCTAAAACGTTTATGACCATTATTCTTTTAAAATTTTACTTAATAAAATGTATCTAAATTTTTATACATCCAAATATACATAGTTTTTCTTGTTCTGTATTATTTTTGTTACACCTATTTTATTATTAAAAAATACATGGTTTTTTTTTTGTTATATATTATTTATGTTACAACTATTTTATAATTCATGAGTATTATTTCTTAATATATAAAAAATTAAATTAATAATGGAATTTTTTAAAATATGTGATCTTTTTTAAATTTCCAAATTATTTCAGAGGACATGATTTATCTTGAGCAATAATGATGAATGTTCATAATTCTCATTTCTTAAATAACACTAATTTTACCTTTAAATGGGATGGTAACAATTGTTTTTATCAAATTCAAGGATATAGAAGAAAGGAGACATGGTGAAGAGAAGCTTCCAACCTTACAACAAGCCCTAAAAAGGCATAAAGCTGAATGTATGGAATCCATTTTCCTAGGTACACATAAGAAGTGCAATGAAAAATCTTAGAATTTGGAAAATGTCACAAAGCTTATCTCATGTTCCATTTATTTAGATATGAAGTATATGGAAGAAGAAAAGCAGGACAATGGATACTTATCAAGAATGTATGAATATTTAGAAGGAAACTACGTTGACAAGGCTATGGAGAACCAAATAGCAAAATGAAAAATAGAAGAGGACTCTTCAGAAAATGGGTTACTCAAGGATTTTGGAATCTAGATGAGCTACATTATCTCAGTGATTCAAGCAAGCGCTCAAAAAGAGATAGACAATAGCGATATAGAGACAATTTATTCATAAACAAGAGAAAGCTAGAATTATAACCCTTGATAGAGTTATGGGAAGAGAAACATTCCAATTATAAGGAGGAGTCAAAGTTACATGAGTAGTAGTTCACTCAACATAATTCTCCACCGCTTATTCTCGAGGAGAAAGTTCCTACTACCTCATCAATTGAAGAAGGCCCACATGAGAAAATCATTAGAGATTCCTCAATATTATTTTAATTTGAAGGGTCACTTGGGGAGGAATCTATTATTTAAAAGATTGGGAAAATAATTTCATTTCAAAACAAAAATGTACTATCACTAGGGAAGGGAGTTATTACTTTTAAAATTTGTTCCCATTCTTGTAACTACAAAATTTGATTGTTGTTTTTTATTTGATGAAAAAATAAATGATCTTTAAAAGGCACTAAAGTCTTGAATTATGATCCTTAAAGAAGTCATTAGATTCCTATGGTTTTTTTAAAGGGTTTATAAACAAAAAAGACAATGAGAAAGTCAATATTGTGGTATAATAACTGATTTTTGAATCATTGTGACAAACAAAACATCACATGAGCTCACAGAATATATCTAATGCTATAAGGATCTGAGATGATAACAAAGTTTTGAATCATGATAACTAGGTGACAACCAAAACTAAGTTTTAGCCACAAGAAAAAAATCACAACAACTCACATAATATATCCAAGGTTGCAATGAACCCCATACATTGGGATGGTCATCATGAGAATTTCAGTGCACATAGAACACCACCCTAAAAATTCTATACTCTTGATCAATTTAGAATAATCTAAGGTGTCTATATTGGATTCTGAGGTGGGTTTGTTTAAAATTTCAGAATAAAAATTTGAGAAACTTTGACATCATATAATATGAAAATTGTTTATGATTATAAAGTAAAAAACATGTAAGATTGTTTTAGCTACAATTACAATTACATAATTAAAGATATGTATATAGTTTCCATACTTAATATTGATCTAGGCCATCTTAATTTCAGCATGAATACCATGGGTCAATACCATGGGTTGTTTTTATAGTTTATTATTATTTTATTATTTTTATTTTTTTATTGTATTTTGACCTAGTTAAAATGCTCATTACATTATGTCAATATGTTTATTTAATTTACTTTTACTTTTATTTTTGTGTAATTTGACAGTCTCACCAAAACCTAAATTCAATCTAACTTATTAAAAAGAAAAAAAACTAACATAATAAAATACACACACACACACACACACACATATATATATATATATATATACTTGTGGATCGAATGGCCTAAAATGTTTCAATCATCTAACATTTGATCCAATGGCTCACGCATGGACACAATGGTAGATAGGGGAGTTATTTTCAAATAAGAACGCCTTACGGCATAAATATTATAATTTTCAGATCATCCAAGTCAACTTGAATCCAAATTGACCCTCAACCAAGTCTAAGTACAAAATATTATAATTTTTTCTCACTTATTGTTCTATGAAGTAGAGGGTTAAATTATGGTTTCTCTAGTTTTCTGGTTCACTATGATATTTAAACTCTTCAGTGGACACAAGTCTGTTTATATTTAGAGGTTATACAATTCAAAGCTCCAATGCCTACTTCCATTTAGACAATAAGGTAATACAATTTTATTAATGTCCACAAATGAGCAAGGAATAGGTAAATAAGATTACATAGAAGAAAGTACAAATTTAAAGAAAAATTAGGACTTTGTCAATTAGTGATCAAATTTTGATCATACAAGAAAAATGGGGCTTTGTCAATTAGAAATCAAATTTTGACAGACAACATATTTCTTCATTGTGAATGGCTCTTTGATGTCCTTTTAAGATGCTCTTAAATCTAAAAAGGAAAATACTACAAATAGCTTTACCAATGAAGAACATTTGGAAATACAACCTGTCGAGTTGCTAAAAGATACATCACTAGTTTCTTTCCTTCCATTAAGACTTTCTAACAACCATGAGGAGCAGTAAATGCTACCCAAAATTACTCCTAAGAGACCTATGTTCAGGACACTCTCTAGAACACATTAATCGACTGGAACTTACACCATTGACTTGGATTATGTGTGGATCCAACTCCTTGCTTCCTCCCATTCCAGCTACATCTCAATCCAAATTATGTTTCTTTACGGGATCTCGAGTCACTTTATAGGTTTTCCTTTGTGGAGTATAAATAGCTTGTATGCTGCCAATTTTATATCAATTCATTTTTTGTTGTTCTTAGACTCATTTTTCTTCTCATTTCAACTTATTTTTGTGGGTGTTTTTTGCAATCCACTTTCTTGATGAGATATTATTGCAGGTTTGAGTGACCATCACCTTGGACATAATTTTGTCTTTTGTAATATTCCTTTTTTTTGGTATTACCCATGACAGGGCTAGGAGGGACTTCCAGAGTTAGAAGTAGACAGGTCACATATACAGATTGGTGCTATCAGTGGGCTCATGAGCTTTTCGGAGGAGTTTTGAGGAGTTTTCATGGTGTCTGGAGGAATTCGCTTGATATACTCCATCATTCGAACAATCTGGCTTTCATTCTGATGCATTCCGATAACTTTCAGAAATTTAAGTTATTTATGGGCTTAACTCAGCTGATTATGCTCAAGGTGGCATTCCGGGATGAATACATGATGAAACACCTTAGTGTAATAGCTCATTGGAACCAGGACGAAGATACCTACATGGTGGGACAGTTAGACACAGATTTCAGTGACCGGAGGAGGCATGGTAGCCGATTTACCCTTTTTGTATTAAAAAGGAATATTTTAATAAAAGGGAAAAGTGCTCCATGAATAAAATAATAATAAAATAATGCTCTAGAAGGCTCCAAGAGATCTATAAAAGAAAGGGAGGAGGCCATTGGGAGATATCTTTGGAGTAGATCATTTGCTTGTGTATGAGAGGTTTGAGGACGTGGTTCTCTACTTCAGCCGTAACCCCAGGATGGAAACCCTCAGGTGATTTGTGAGTGTTGGACGAAAACCCAACTCTTTTGAGGATACTTCATTCAGAAGTTTCGCAGAGCTTCAGGGATTGGTGTGAGGATCATCCAAATCTTCAACTTGTGCTTTAGTGGGTTCAGTGACAGTTTTTATGTAGCCGATTTGCATCAGTCTTCCTGCCGAGCCATCTACATCATTGCCAGCGTCATTCATCAGTTGGGCTAGAGATCTTTCTGGGTTTGATCCGCTTGCTTGGCAAGCTCAGGTTCCACTATTCCTTTATGTTGATGTACTTTTTATCACAGATTAATAAAATGGCTCAGTGATTTTATCAGGTTCCATTGTGTTCTGTTAGTGGTTGTATGTATATTTCCATTTATTTTGCTGCTTGAGTTTATTTTTGCAATTTTAGTTAAAATATCCCATTTGGGATATTACAGTGGTATCAGAGCCTTGGTCTTGGCTCAGCCTGTGAGTTTTTCAATCCTCAGTTGCGGCCATTATTATTGATGGGTTTTTCTGGAAAGAATTTTAAGTGCCATCGATCCATCATTTCCAAAACTTGTCAAATCTGAAAGACGTCAGCTCAGCCAGATTTGATTAACCCAGTTGATCAAGGTTGTCCCGAGATTTATTCTGGATGTGCCAAAGTCTATTACTGGAGCAGATTTTCATTCGACGAGGAAAACCTTTGTTAAGGCTAGGCCACATTTTAGATCAAAATTTGTGATATGAGCTATTTTTGTCAAAATCGATTTATTTAAAGGGGCCCATTATTTGTTTTCAAGACGGCGTTGATAATTTTAGAAGGGGTAAGGGTAGATTTATTCCATAAAGAATCCGTGGCATATTATTTCTAAGTGGGGCCGCAAAAATTTCTCATTGGATCGTGAATATATTTGAAGGGGCTGTGGAATATTATTTTTTTATTATTTACAGTCCAAATCATTTGAGGACCTAATCATAGAGGCCGTAGCCAATTTTTTGTGAAGATTGACCCGCCACTTGAAATAAACACCAACCATAAACATTATAGAAGAGGGCCAAGAAATAATATTGAAGAGCTGCCGTATGGAACCTCAAAGCCGCATTCTCATCATTGAAAAGAGGTTGACTTATGCCTGAAGGTAAATAAACATTTTACAGGCCGAAATTATCTACAGGAAATTGGTCAATTGCAAGGGCTGAGTGCAAATTTGATACAACAGTCGAAATTCAGTCCCATTGTTCCAGCGTAATTAACAGAAGGCATGCTGATATCATTGGAATTGACGGGTGTAAATAATACTGTTGACAGGCAGCATCATTGATGATCGAATTTTCTACTAATTCAAATTGTGTCCTTCTGGGAGCCGTCCATCAACATTTTGTCAAGTCGGGCTACTGAATTTTAATTAAAGAAGCCAAGTCGTTCAAATTTGTTATCAAGAAGTCGAGACACCCGAGCGCATTTCCACGTGAGATTGGAAATTTCGGGATTGCACTGTTGCATACTCGTGGAACCCTCGACTCAGTAGACACTGTCACGTATTTACCGGAGCAGTGGTAATTTCCACAAGTCCCCATAGTTGTCTGTCCAACGATTTTATTACAGGGACCGTATACATTCTCAAGGAGGGCCAAATTTGCTTGGACGTCAATTTTTCCTGCAGGAGATTGGATTTCTTCGAGGGTTAATCTCTGCCATATATCGGGGATAGGCTACAGAAAGATAGCCTATGCTCAGCGGTCAAAAGGAGCGTGTTCCTCTGATATTTTGCTGTTGGTTAAGATTTTGTTTTTGTGGGTTGTAGTTTTATTACCGCATTTGGGGGCATGCACATATATGGACGTATTGGACTGTACACAATGGCGGCATTTCAACAGCAAACATGATGAAAGAGCTATGCCAAAAATCTTATTCCCCAGGATCAAGTCTTCAAAGGTTATCATTTCTGGAATCGAAATTTGCGGTGGCCAACATATCCCATAAATAAATGTGTGTTTGCTGCTGTAACAGAGCAGAACTTTTTTTTGTTCATCATTGTTTCACCACTGCCTATCGTTGCTCCCAGAACTCACGCTTGTGAATTTATTGTCGGCATCTAAACCAGGTTCACTCGCTTTCTCATATTCTCACCATATTTTCCTGTTTCAAGTTGAGAAAGGACTGTTATGTTGGTGTCATTTCCATTTTGTCAAATATCAGCAGTATGTTAATTTTTTGGGTTTGATATCAATTAGAACAAGTCTATTTTCGAGTCTGTTGAGCACTTAATAAACTGATCCATAAGAAAATCATGCAAGTCACCCACGACATGTTCATCACTTAACCATTTGAAAAATTCTCGCAAAAGCAATCCCAAGCACACTCAGAAAATTATTGAGTGAGCATTCCGATGCATTCCGAATGCATTCTGATAACTTTCAGAAATTTGAGTTATTTATGGGCTTAACTCAGCTGATTATTCTCAAGGTGGCATTCCGGGAGGAAAACATGATGAAACACCTTATTGTAATATCTCATTGGAAGTAGGACGAGGATACCTAGATGGTGGGACAGTTAGACACAGATTTCAGTGACCGGAGGAGGCGTGGTAGCCGATTTACCCTTTTTTGTATTAAAAATGAATATTTTAATAAAAGGGAAAAGTGCTCCATGAATAAAATAATAATAAAATAATGCTCTAGAAGGCTCCAAGAGATCTATAAAAGAAAGAGAGGAGGCCATTGGGAGATATCTTTGGAGTAGATCATTTGCTTGTGTATGAGAGGTTTGAGGACGTGGTTCTCTACTTTAGCCGTAGCCCCAGGACGGAAACCCTCGGGTGATTTGTGAGTGTTGGACGAAAACCCAACTTTCTTGAGGAGACTTCATTCAGAAGTTTCGCAGAGCTTTAGGGATTGGTGTGAGGATCACCTGGATCTTCAACTTGTGCTTCAGTGGGTTCAGTGACAGTTTTTCCGTAGCCGATTTGCAGCAGTCTTCTTGCTGAGCCGTCTACATCATTGCCAGCGTCATTCATCAGTTGGTCCAGAGATCTTTCTGGGTTTGCTCCGCTTGCTTGGCAAGTTCAGGTTCCGATGTTCCTTTATGTTGATGTACTTTTTATCATGGATTAATAAAATGGCTCAGTGATTTTATCGGCATCCATTGTGTTCTGTTAGTGGCTGTGTGTATATTTCCATTTATTTTGCTGCTTGAGTTTATTTCTGCAATTTTTGTTAAAATATCCCATTTGGGAATTTACATCTTTAGAGGACATTAACATTAATTTCAATTTTTTTTTTTAGTAAAAATATCTTTTAAAAAAGAAAAATTAAATAAATGGAAAAAAATTGTTTATCTATTTTGTAAAGTGGTACATGACATATAGTCAATACCCACACCCTAGGATTGGTGTCACTTCGAAAATTATTTTCCAAATCAATAACAAAGCAATGTGATCTATTTTTGGTAAGCTGAAAATCAAGAGCATCAAGAAATAGATTTCAACAATGTGTTAAAAATCAATAACAAAGCAATGTGATCTATTTTTAGTAGGCTGAAAATCAAGAGCATCAAGAAATAGATTTCAACAATGTGTTAAAAATCTTTAACACAGCTACACAAGTCGTCATCCTTGTGGCAAATGGGATTATTATGGATTACTTGAAGGAGAAGAACAAATAGTATATTCTAAGTACAAGAGTATTGTGATTATGATGGAAACTATAAAAGCTTACCAAAACTACAACAGACAGCCATAAGAACTGCTAACTAAATAAGTGAGTGGTTAAATACAAAAGTATAAAAATATTAAGCATAGAATGATAAAGAAACTTATTCAGAAGAATTTTGGGCGATAGAGAAGTGATGTATTTGAATATTTTCTGTGCCCAAATTCTTGAAACTGCTGTCCCTTTTCCTCTTGAAGAACTTCCCCCAACTGAATTCTTTATATCTGGGCGGATTTTTCTCATTGACCAACTCAGGTACAGGTCCCATCATGACATAATGCGAAGGAAAAAGAAAGAATGGGAAAGAGAACCTTTCCTTCTTGTCATTGACAACCACCCTATGTTCTACACTCTCGTATTTGCCATTGCTCCAAACCTGCACAACACAAAATCCCCTTTAAGAAATCTTAATTTTGATCTTGTGAATGTGTTCTTAATTTTAATCTTGTGAATTTGTTTGTATGAGTACTATAGGGTACTCAAAACAAGCTATACTTCTAAGGCAACACTAACAGACAGGGTGATTAATTCAAGCTATACTTCTAAGGCAGCACTAACAGAATGATTGTAAGTTATATATGACCACTCATAAATCAATATCTTTAGTGAGTTGCACTTAACCAAACAGATCTTGCATTAACCATTTTGTTAAAGCCTGTTTCATATGAGAACTCATCATGTACTAATTAGTTATACATTAATGACAAAACAGAAACCGCTGACCTGCATGCAATCCCCCACATTGATGACAAAGGAATCGGGGATGGGCTTTACTCCTATCCATTCTCCATCCTTTCGCTTGACTTGCAGCCCCCCAACGTCATCCTGAGCCAGCACAGTGAGAGCCCCTCCATCCTTGTGGCCACCCACTCCCAGAACCAGCTCCGGCACAGGGCAGGGCGAATAATGGTTCAACCTCACAACCGAAGTTTGTTCCCCAAATTTGGAATTGAAATAATCAGCTGGTAACCCCAAGCTCAGAGATATGAGTTCCACTAATCTGAAAGAAAGCTTCTCCACGGCCTCAATATATTTCTCGCAGGCCTCTCTGTATCCACAAACCATTGTAAACTAGTCAATATCTATCAAAAATTTAGAAGCCATATATCAAATACATACATGTAGGAAATTGTGCTTAGAGATATCAAATCCATGGAGGTGCGAATCTCAAACTATTTCTTAAGATTGGCCCTCCAGGGAATCGATGCCTCGCCATGCATAAGTACGGTTCTGGGATTAATAAGGACCTTAGGCCAGGTGGGTTCTGCGGCCACTGATTTGTCACTGTTCGAATCTCATCGGAGTCGAGTTCGGAACTCGCAGGAAGGCCAAATGTGGCTCGGCACGCAAAATCGAAGACCTCTTTCCAGTCCCTGACATTTTTTGTGAGCTCTGTGTCGTAATAGCCCAATGGGTTTTCGAAATCTCTCCTCACTTTGGCTTTTTCTTGCGACGGGAGGGAAAAGAAATTGGCTGCTTCGGATTGGACTGTGTGGAGGAGTTGGGCGGAGACGCCATGGTTGATGACTTGGAAGAATCCCCAGTCCCTGCAAGCTGCGTGTATTTGAGCGATGAGGGAGTCCAAGGTGGAGGGGTGAGGTGGAGAAGGGGAGTTGAGAGGGGTAAGATCTATGAGCGGAATATGATCATCGAGCGTGAAGTCGCTGTGTTTGGCGTTTGGGCGATGCTCTGGTAATTGGATGAAGGCCGCATCGATGCCTAAATTGGCTTCAGATTGGCTTTCTAAACCCATTTCTTTTCTTTTCTTTTGTTTGATGTTTCTGTCGATCTTTCCTCAACATTAACCTTGGTGGATGGCTTTAAATAGTAAGTTTGTGCCACCTTAATTACGAGCGCGATGACGTCATGCTAGGATGGCTTTAAATATTAAGTTTGTGCCACCTTGTTCAACGGCGCCATCCAAATTACGAGCGCGATGACGTCATGTTAGCATGTGTTATTGAATTCAAATAATATAATATTATATTATATTTAATATCTCTAATATAATAATAATATAAAAAGATGAGTTTTAATAATTCTAAATAAAAATAATATTAATCTAAATATAATATTATTTCTTTAAAATCAAGAAATTTGCTACAGTGGAAGAATCTCATAATAAAAAGCCTATAGATTTAACTAAACTTCCAACTTGAAATATAGTAGGCGGGTTATTGAATTCAAATATTATAATATAATATTAGATTTAATAACTTTAATATAATAATGGCATAATAAAATGGGTTCTAATATAATATTAGATTTAATAACTCTAAATAAAAATAAGATTAATATAAATATAATATTAGGCTTAATATTTTTTTAAGCAACTAAAAACTCACAACTTTCTATTAAAAATAAAAACCTACGCTAGTACATGCACATAGTACATTTAGATAATTGTCCTAAAAAACTAGTGTGAAACACAAAATAAATTCACTCTAGAAAAGCCAACATTGGCTTCTGTAACAAAAATTGTTTTATCCTAACATCTTGAAATCTTAATAGGTTTTGTATGTGGTATTGGACAAAAAAAATAAATTTTGATTGTCAAATATCTTGAGAGTTGTAGCAACATACAATAATATAAGTATGATGCATATAGATTCCATGTTAAAAAAACACTGCATAAACGAGTACTGATATAGTAAAGTGATTAGAGAATATCATTCAAATTTGATGAAACACTGGTGTTGGAAATAATGAACTAGCTCAACTAAATGTTTAGTGACCTACCAATCACTCATAACCTATCTATTTCCTTGCTTGGATAGAATATTTGCTTCAGAGCTCCTTTCCTTGTAGATGTGACAACAAAAAATACTATTAAAATCCTGTTTTAACTGGGATATCTCGTTTACAATTGGAAGCAACGTGTGGTTGTGACATCTTTGAGAATCATTAACCAATTTATAACATTTAAAGGGTCCCCAAATACTTAAAGAGAGTGACAATCATATTCCAGAGCCCAACGCAAAAGAAGTTTTAAAGAGATAAGTTTAACATAATTGTTCGATCCCATGCCTTGACTGATTTTTGACTTCAGATAATGCTAATCATTGACGAAAAGTATGACCCCACAAATTCCATCCTCATTTGAAGCTCCATTAAAATAAGACTAGGGAATTTAATGATTAATCTCTGCTTCAGAGATGATGTGAGGAACATGGATGGATTTCTTTGAAGGAAAGAGAGCAAAAATCACTCCAATTTTAGTTGCAATGAGATCTGGAGTTCAAGATGAAGAGTCCCTAAATGTGGCTTTGTTTCTAGCTAGCCAAACCCCCCAGAAAATGAGGGGAGGAATGCTTCTAATAACCTCATCACTTGATGAATCCCTCCAACTCTTCCATGAGTCAATGAAATTATTGCCTCTCCAATCCATATTACAACCCAAAAGTTGTTTGGTTTTCTCCCAAATATTCAAAGAGAAAGGAAAATTTGTGAATAGGTGTGACATGGACTCCTCTGCATTTTTGCATAATATGCACCAATTAGGACTTTCTTTGTGTCTCTTTTGTAGGTTGTCCCAAGTTGGCACTTTTTTTTAATTAAGCACCATAGGAACAATATTTTCTTGGACGAACATGCAAGCTTCTATATTGACTTCCACCTCCAATCTAGATTTACCCTTAATTTGTCAACAATTTGATAACTATACCCAAACTTTGGGGCATATGTTGTTATGCACTTGACCTATGAGAAAAAACAAGAATACCAGAAATACAAAACAATATAGCCCGAAACACGTAAATATCACATGAAATGAGACAACCTACAAAGATATTTCTTATTCTGAAGAAGAATACAATGTTCACTTGCCTCTTCGAGGGGGAAACCTCCAACAGAACAGAGCTCAATTATAATAAGACTCAATGATTATTCCCTTACTATCTAATACTATTTATAACTTAATGACATCCAAAACCCTAACTACTAGTGGTCCCTTGCATAACATAGGTTAACCACTATTTATTAACTATGGCCCGTTTAGAACTAATAGTGGTCCCTTTTCTATAATGCGAGTCAACCACTTAAAATTATTATTAATGGGAATAACTTCTTAAGGGATTTATTGACTCAATTAACTAATAGCTATGCCTCTGACTAGGCCCCTTGGGCTTATTACATAAATAAATGGGTTAGGTTTGGACCCTACCATGCTCTCCCCCATCAAAAGCAACCTTGTACTCAAGGATAAAGCTGCAGAAATTGTTGAATAATAGTGGTTGGTTCCCATGTCGCATATTCTAGAGAGATGTCTTAACACTTGATGAGGACTTACTTAATTGTGTGGTCGCATATATGTATTTCACGGGTATTAAGGACCTATTCTAGTCAGAGCTAAAGGGAGCCTTCCTCATCCAATTCTAGAAGACTTGTTTGAACCCTGCAATTTTCCTCGCCACTTTCTTGAGGCACAATACATGGAAGATAGGGTGGAATTTTGAAGTAGTTGGCAAGGCCAATTTGCAAGTGAATGCTCCTATATGTTGAAATACCTGATGAGACCCATAGAATTTTGGTGCTAGTTTCTGGAAACCATTTTCTTTGAGATAGGTTTTCTTATACGATTGGAGTAGTAGGAACACCTGGTCACATACTTGAAATGACCACTCGAAATGATGTTGTTCGGCCTGTTGCTTCATTTTGTTATGATATTGATGTAGATTATCTTTGAGATAAGTGATCATGGCAGCATCGTTCTGTAGGAGATGATCATCTTCTTGTACTTTGGAACATCTAGGGACATAGGAAGTTGGTGAAGGTGGGAGTTAGCCATACACTGCCTCATATGGCATCATCTTTTTGGCTTCATGATAGTTAGTATTATACCACCATTAAGTAAAAGGCAACCATTGTACCCATTGATGTTGCTTATTTGAAATGAAGCACCACATATAGGTCTCCAAACATTTTTTAACGACTTATGTTTTACCATTTGTTTGAGGATGATAAATTGTACTTAGTTTGTGTAGTGTTCCTTGTAGCTTGAAAATTTCCTACCAAAATTTGTTGGTGAAAGTGGGGTCTTGATCAAACACAATGGAAGTTGGCATGCCATGCAGTTTGAATATTTGGACCATGAAAAATTGAGCCACCAATGTTGGGGTAAATAGGTGTGGTAGAGCGCAAAAATGAGCATATTTGGAAAGTCTATCAAAAACCACCATGATGACTTATTTGTTGCTTGAATTTGGGAGACTTGTAATGAAATACATGGAAATATTTGTCCAAAAGAAAGTAGGGAGTGGAAATGGCTATAGTGTTCTCACTAGCTTGATCGTTTCCCCTTTGTTGCATTGGAATACATTGCATTCAACTACAAAAGTAAGAATGTTGCTATTCATTTCGATCCAAAAGAAAGAGTGGTGTTCTTTTGTATAAGTCTTCTGAAAGCTTGAATTTCCTACAATCGGAGAGGAGTGCAACTCTTCCAAAATGCAGATTTTGAGGGTAGAGGTTGGGGATAGCACTATCTGATCCTTGTAAGGAAGAAACCCATCCTTCCAAGAGTAGTCTTCCAAGGAATTAGGGTCTGCCCTTAAGTTATTAATGCGTTGGGACAGAGAAGGGTGAGAGAAAAATTCATGGTGGGCCTCTTCATTCCAATATGGTATGGGTAGAGAGAGTTATAGTAGGGTTCCCTCATCCTCAAATGGGCATGATAAGGCATCGATCATTACATTGTCACACTTCTTCTTGTAAATTATCTCATAATCACATCCCAACATTTTTGCAAGCCATTTATTTTGTTGTGATGATGATAGATGTTGCTCTAGAAAAAAAGTTAGGCTATGATGGTCACTGCATATTTGGAAACGTCATCCCAATAAATATGGTCACCAAGTGTATACTGCGTGTAATATGGCCTTCAATTCTTTCTTATGTAGATTGACCGAGATATTTGTCATTTAGTTGTTGACCGGTGAAAGCCAATGGTCAACCTTCCTGCATTAATACCGTGCCAATGCCCGTACCTGAAGCATCAAATTCAATCACAAAAGATTTGGTGAATTCTGGTAAGGCCAATACTAGAGTGGAGCACATGTCTTGTTTGAGAGCCAAGAAGGAATCTTGAGCTTGGTAAAAAATTTAGCACCATGCAGTTCATCAAGAAGATAATCAACTATTGGAATAGGAAATTTGTCGTTGATAATGAGCTTGTTAAAGGCCCTAAACTCAGGACACATGCACCATTATCCATCTTTATCTAGAACCATGACCACTGGAGATGAATTAGGGTTGGTGTTGGGACAAATGACACCAAATTTAAGGAGTTTTTTCAATTTCATTTTTTTTGTAAAAAAGGGTAGCGATATGGGGGAACATTTGGTCGCTGGGCACCTGGGACCAAAGGGATGTTATGATCATGTTCACCCTTAGAGGCTAGGAGATCTTAAGTTTGTTAAAGACCTGCTGGTGGCAATATAATACATTTTTCATATCAGGATGAATATGAGGATGAGTGTATTCAATGGCTTGGATGGAATTAAAATGGGCTACTACCCGATGATGGCCTTTTTTAAAAGCATATCCGTTCGATGTGAGATGATGATAGTAGGAGCTCTTTCATGGAATCCCCTCAATGTATGAGTGTGGTCGTTCTGCTTAAAGCTCATATATAACTCTTGGAAATCCATTGTGATAGGGCCCAGTGTGGAGAGTCATTCAGCATGAATGACAATGTTGCAACCACCCATTTCAATGTCAAACATGTGGGTTTTGAGGTGATAATCCCCCATTTGAAGCTTAATATTTTCATAGCGTCCTTCACATTTCATGCCCCCCCATCAACAATAAAGAATTGGAAATTATATATTTCCTATAAAAATCAATGAAAACAAATTTCTGCTCTCTTATGGACAAAGTTATGAGTGTTGCCACTATCAATCAACACCTCTATTATCCAATGTTTTAAAAAACCTTATATTTTGAGAGTTTGGGGAGAAGAAATTCTAGCCAATGCATGTAGTGAGATAACCGTCTCATCTGGCATAACTATGAGATTATTTTCTGATTCAGTTTCAAGTTCACATGCTTCTTCCTTGGGCACTTTAGTGGATGGAGCTTCATCAGCTAAGATTTTTTCAGTAGCATCAATTTGAAATAATTTTGGTTCCTTGCATTTTTGTCCTAGGGAGTACTTGTCATCACCGTGGTATAAAAGTCCTTGTTTCCTTCTTTTTTCCATTTCTTTCAGTGACACCTTTTGAACCTTAAGTGTTTGGGTGGGATGTGACTTTTTGAATAAATCTGGATGATTGGACTAGGAATTTAAGGTGAATTCCACATCTAAGGCCTTGCGGCATGTGCCCAACCAAGTATTTAGGTGATCCATTCAAACATGGGTTTGGATGGATTCCTTTAGGCCACTGATGAAGCATTAAAAGTAAAATTCATCTCCTAATCCTTATGTTTTGTTGACCAATTATTCAAAAGCTGTAATGTACACTACAAGAAAAAAGGACATTGGTGAGGGGCATGCTTGTGATGGACCTTTAAGGTCCATCACCAATGTCACATATGGTGACGGTCCTTAAAAAAGCGTCACTGTAAGTGTATATAGTGATGGTTCTTTAAGGTTCGTCACCAAAGCCATTTTCAATGACACTTTTGGTGAGGGTCGTTAAAGGCCCATCACTAACTCTCTCTTTGGTGACACTTCTAGTGATGAAATTTTAATGACCCTCACCAATTCTCTTTTTGTTACTTTTGGTGACAGTCAAAAAATGTCCGTCATCATTGATCATTCCAATGATATTTTGATGACAATATTTTCTTGTTAATATAATTTTTGTCAAAAGATAATGATTTAAGACCATTATTGTGCAGTATTTTTTGTAATATGTCCAAGGCCATAGTGGTTAGATTCCATCAAATTTTTAAGAAATAATTAGTGTGTATAATTTCCCTCAAGTAATGACTAGTTGACTAGAGTTTTCCTATGAGTCAACACATGATTCATATCTATTAAGTTTATTATCTAGCAAATTCCCTTTAAATAAAGTTCCACTAGTGTGTGTAGGAAATATGTTATTTAATACATAATCAAGCTCTGACAATTCTATTAATGAGAAATACCTAACACTCAACAATATGGGAACACCTTAAATTAATGCTTTGGCACACACTAACATTTCTTAGCACCTTGCATGTCTTGGAACATCATTGTACCTAGAAAATATTGTCATGACAGTGACGCCCAAGCACATGGTGGCATGTGCTAACACAACATGTAACTCTCCTAGCATGTGTTGGCATGCATGTAGTCCCTAGCATGCCCTAGAACACCTTGGTTGAATGCATTGACATACATTAACACTTGGCACACAATGCCACTTGGAGGACCTATTATTAGTGTGACTAGCATTCCCCTTTTGAAAAAGATAAAGTCCCAACTTATTAACCCTCTTATTGGTTCTTCCTTTTGTTGCCTTGACACATATTGACCTATAACCCCGACAAATTACACATCCTTAGCACCTGGCATGTATTGGAATATCTTGGCACTATTAAATGGCACATATAATTAGCACCCCTTGAACTCCCAAGCACACTTTGGGAATTCTTGACATGCCTTGGTATTCCCTAGAATTCCTTACCAATGCTTAGCATACCTTGTCACTCACTCCTTGGCATGATAACTAGCACTCATTAATAGTAGTCGTTGGCACATGTTCCTCATATTTAATAACTTCCATGAATTTTTACCTAGTGCTCCCTTAATGTTTTGTCCTAGTAATCCTAACACTCCTCAACATGCGTTAGCACTCTCTAGCACACCTTATCACTCTTTAACATTTCCTTCCACTTCATAACATGCATAACACTCCGTGACACATATTGGGGCTTGGCACGTGTTGTTGCTTGGAAATTATTGGCATCTATGGAATACGTTGATATGCCTTGGTATGATTTGGCATGGTTTAATATTAAATTTATTTGAGATCAATTGTTGGAAAGTAGATGAGAAGCAACTAAGGAAGACTTGGAACCTATTGCTGCCTAGTGTTGGTGTTCCTAGCATGCCCCTATTGAAAAAGGTAAATTGATGACTTATTAACCATTTTATGTGTTCATTTCCTTGTAGTTTAACTTGTTTCTCCCTTTTTTGCCTTGACAGTCCCTGATAGGCATTGACAAACCCTTTCACATCTTGGCACACCTTCTCACTCGGCATATATTAGTATGTTTGACATGCCTTAGCACTATTTGGCACATATTAGCATTCCCTAGCACGCCTTGGCACTCATGTCCTCACAACTAGCATTTACATTTTTTCACGACTTGGGAACCCAATCAAGTCCTTGGCTGCTGCAATTCACGTGACAATATTGGTTTGCTTCAACCACAACAACTTGACCAATTGCACCTACTACAAGTAGATTGTGCCTTGTTCACCTAAGAACTGCATATAACTCATCGTATGCCACTCATTTCCAAGCTCAATTTGTCCCACTTAACTAGTTACCAAGACAAGGATCACATGATCAAGCCATGGCCATAAAACAACTAAGCAACATAGATTACACATGCAATATTTCACATGTATGTTCAGTTCATATAAATAGTAGAACATTAACTGAGAGTTTGCAAAAACCTCAAGATGCACAAGGCACGCAAGAAATAAGTCGACACAAGGTGAGTGCCCCAAAAATTATACACAACAATGTACAATATGCAATTATCTAGAATAGTTTAAAACATGAGCATGTAGCCAAAGTGTGCCACATCTCGTATAAAAAAATAGCTAAAGGGAAAACAATGTTGTGCCTAGCACAAAGTGATCTCCCTTTGTCTAAAACTAGTGTTATGTCGAGCCCCATATAACAATCGTAGGCCTGCCTCCTGTAAATCCTATTTTGAACTTCTCCTAACACACTTCGTCCTTAGCATACTTGAATTCATTAACACTCCCTGACACACACTCTTATTCGTTCCTTTCCATGCATTTTGACCTAGTTATCCCTTGATATGCCCTGACACTCCCTAACACTCTTCATAATGCATTTACATTGTCTGACATGTGTTAGAATGCCTTTTCATTATTTTGCATGCCCTAACCCTCCCTAGCTATCATGTCCTCACAACTACCCTTACTTAATTTGAAACTTGGGAACCCAACCAAGCCCTTGCTTGACTACAAGAGCTTGACCAAGTTACTGTTACTACAACTAGAATATGTTGTTGAATTATGTAGCTTGGGAGGTAATACATAGGCCTATTGAGATGGGTTTGCGTGAGTTTGGTCACAAAAGGCTTTATGGGCAAAGAAGCCAAGCAAAGGGATTTTTGATCCAAGATGGGGTTTAAAATCTAAAAGAAAATTAAAAAGGAAATTTAATATTTCCTAAGGTCTAAGTGGATAAAACCCATAGGTTCTAGAGGGTTCATAAGGGGTCTAGGAAAAACTATTTAAGGAGGCCTTATGATGAAAGAAAGAACATAAAGTGAGAAGGGTCTCATTTGATCAAGGGGGCGAAAAGAGATGTATTTCTAAAGTAGGTCGAGTACGAGGGCCGTGTAAGTGTTGCTAAAGGGAGGTCATGATCATCCTCCAAGAGCAAGATCATCATGTGAGGGTTCATAAGAATTTTGCATACCTTAATGGTCAGTTCAAGCTAGGAAGGAGGATGGCATATTGTTGGTTCTCTTATCACAGATCGAGCTTAAGAGAGGTTGCTCATGAGAATCTAGGCATGTGATTTCAATGGTGTCTTTGTTTGAAGGCCACATCAAATTTTGAAATGTTGAAATATGAAACAAGAAACAGTGAAATTGGAAACCAAAAAGGAAAAAAAAGATGCACCCACACTGGTGAGGAATTTTGATGCACCAGGAGTGAGGAATGTGGGGCATCTAATTTATTTTTCCCTTAAATAAATTGTTATTTCATCTCATAACAACTTATGTCATTTAAATAAGTCATGATGATTGAGTTAGCTCAAGAAATTAGACTTAAGGGTCTAAGATGAGGCATATAGAGGGATTCTAATATTTTCGGGGTCTAGTTGTAGTTGATGCATTAGTGGGGTGTAGATGTGAATTAGTTAACTCAATTAAATGAGTTAAAATCTGTTTAAATAGTTCTAACTGAGTGATGAGCTAGTGAGAGGTCTAGTGAATTAATTATATTTAATTCACAATAAGTGACCAATCAGATAACTGATAATTCACTATTAATATCTGCATGCATGCCAGTTTCGAGGAAGACCTAGTTCAGATAGAGGTTAATGGGAACATAACTACCAGTTGTATTTAGAGAAAATTTTGCATGTGAAATTATAAATTCATTGGGATGCCATGATGGATTGTGCAATCAAGGAAGACTTGTTTTTCTAATTAATAGGGAGTTAATTCCATAGGAATTGCATGAGCAAGGTATGCTGAAGTAAGGCTGAGAACTGGCTAAGTACTAGACTGAGTTTGCCTAGATCAGCGAGAGATAATTGGTAGAGTGCTGGAGAATCTCATGAGGGATTAAGCATTGTATTGTTTCGAGATTCCTTGAATTAATACATAATAGATATAGAGGGGTTTTGAGCAGTTACTTTCCCCAGATATATCTTGTGTTGTGCGACTGATAATTTCTTTCTCTTACTTATATGTTATTGTGCGATCATGTTTTGTTTCAGCAAATTGTAGGAAGGATTCAATATCTTGTTTTAGTCCATTATAAGATCAGATTGAATCTCATTGGTTAGATTTTCTACATGGTATCAGAGCAGGAATTTTTTGGGTGGAAATTTTGCAGAGAATATCTAAAGATTTTGATGTAAAATTTAAAAAAAATAGAAAATTTGGATTCCTTGCGAAAAACTACCCAAATGGAAAAACAAAATCGGTCAAATTGGAGCTCGGGTGAGGGAGATATCATCGATTTCAACTCTTTTTTAGAAAATTTTGTAATAGCAGGACAATTACAATGTGCGCGAGTCAAGAACCTATATGCACTTGAGGTACCATATGCATGCAAAACTTTGAGGAGCAAAGCAGAGGTTAGAGACTTGGTGGTTGAGAGGGAGCAAAAATTACCTCTCAACATGCAACCTTAGAAGCAGTCTCATAAAGTTGTGGAGCAAATGAAATTAGAGAAGCAGAGAGGATACCAAGTGGAAGTGTCCACTCAAGAAAAGACCTCCATGAGGGAGAAATTTCAAGCCAAATGGGCAGAGGGAGCACATGTAGCCATGCCTCCAGGTGAAAGGTGGGGTGATGTGTAGACATAATCCCAAGATAAGAAATTTGGGTAGGGTCCATTGAGATGGTGTGTCTCATGGATCAAACCTGGCTATAAGGAGCCCAAAGTACAAAAGTAGCAGGAAGGATCAACTAGATTGATGCAACTAGATGTCAGCAAGATAGAAATCAGAGTGACAAATGTTAGATAATGGAGCGCAAATAAGAGTTGGCAACAATTGAAAGGGCACGGATGCAGATGTCAGCAGCAGCGCAAAGAATCGAGTAGACACTTACAGTAGCTAGGAGAAGTGAGAAGACTCCGATGACAAATGCATTATACTGATTCAATTGTTAGTAGGCTATTCAGTTTAAGGATTTGTAGGTGCAAACAACACTAGAGAAGTGTTGCATGTAGTACATTCCAAAAGTATCAGATGGGGATACATTGAATTCCTTTCAGCTTGTTGAGAGGGAGTGTTGAAATTTGTGACAAGAAACAGTGAAATTGGCAACTAAAAAGGACAAAAAAAAAATGCCTCCACATTGGTGAGGAATTTTGATGTACCAGGAGTGAGGAATGTGAGGTGTCTAATTTATTTTTCCCTTAAATAAATTAGACAAGAAATTGTAATTTCATCTCATAACAACTTGTGTCAGTCAACTAAGTCATGATGACTGAGTTAGATCAAGAAATTCAAGTTGAGGTGATCGAGGTGGATATTGGTGGCCACCCAACTATTCCACTTAGGCCCTTGCCATTGTCTCTTTCAGTTTTTCAATTTCCTTAATTATAGCACAATTTAATATTTTTGTCAGTTTTTTGGGTCTTGAACTTCCGAAGCTGTTTTGAGGCCCCAAACAACATCTTTTGGGCATAACAGGTTTGGCTATTTCATAGAAATCATGTCATTAGTTGTAGTCCTTAGAGAGATCTTTCTATCGAGGTATCCTGTGCGTCAAACGAAGATCATATGACTAAGTTAAGACCCTGGGAAGTTGGCTACCCAGCTAACCCCAACGAGGCCCATAAACGCTTGGTGTTACATCTCCTCACTTTAGGATTTTGGTTGTTTAGGGTCTTATTTTTCAATAATAAAAAGGCCCTTGAGCCTTATTGTAACACGGTTCAGAGGAACATAACTATTAGTTGCATTTATAGAAAATTGCCCATGTGCAATTATAAAGTCATTGGGATGCCATGATGGATTGCACAATCAAGTAAGGCTAATTTTCCTAATTAATAGGGAGCTAATTCCATAGGAATTGTGTGAGAAAGGCAAGCTGAGAATTGGCTAAGTACTAGATCAATTTTTCCTAGATCAACAGGAGACAAATGGAAGAGTGCTCGAGAATCTCATGAGAGATTAAGCATTGTATTGTTTCGTGATTCCTTGACTTAATACACAATAGAGATAGATGGTTTTGAGAAGTTTCTTTCCCCATATACATCTTGTGTTGTGTGATTGATAATTTATTTCTCTTACTTATATGTGATTGTGCGATCGTGTTTTGTTTCTGCAAATTGTAGGAAGGATTAGGTATCTTGTTTTAGTACATTACAAGATCATATTGAATCCTGCAGGTTAGATTTTCTACATGAAATAGAGGAGAGGTTGTTACCATCTTTCCTTGTGGTGGTTAGTAGGCTGCAAGGTCTGTGATAAAGACCAACATAAATGTAGGAGGGCTTGCACTGTAATTTAAAGATAGAACATAAGTAAACGCAGGCGTAATATTGACTGAGCTAACCCTAGTTTGAGGGTCGACATTAAGATTTGAAGTTCATGTCAAGATTCAGTCAAAGAAATGCCCAGAATCTATGGATCCATATGAGCTAGGTCGAGTCTCTTATGGAGGAAAGAGTCATGTTTTTTTCTATGGGTGGATAGGGTTTTTTCTGCAACAATTAGAAGGACATAAGTATAATTCCCTAGTTAGGACAATTTCCTAGCATGTTTAGTTCATAAGGTATTCCCTTAAGACTGTGACAAATTTGTGTATAAGAATACAGGCTGTGACCCTTAGAGTGAGATTTATTTCAACAATATAGACCACAGGTCTGGAAGATGGTTTGCATATTCAGTATGTGTGGAGACAACAGATCCAAAGGAGGGTGGAGCCTAAACAAAATATTGAGCATGCAGAAGAAATGTGCCATATGAAGAATGAATTGAAATGCAAAGGAGTTTATCTTGGTAGATTGTCCATAGTTCTTTAAACAGAGATCTGAAGCAACCTATAAAAAATTATTCAATGGACTATTAGTGCCTGATCTGTGACCCTAGCTCAGTCATCTGCAGATTATTAGAAGGATGATAAGAGGAGTAATTAAGATTTGTTCATAGATTGGACAACAAGGATCAAAATTTTGATACACAAGAACAATTATTTTGAGAGGACTCAAACCATTGTTAGGTGGCAAATTTGAAGAGCCCTAGATGATGAAAATATTGTGGGCCCTAGATCAGTAAAAAAATTGTTTGTGGTTGGGCAGATTGATGGTAGTCCAAGTACAGTTGGAGGGTTGTTAGGTGACTACCAAAGAAGAGCCCTGACTCTTATTATTGTGAAGGAAAACAAGATTGGTAGAAGGGAAGGTGTATAGGGCCTAAGGATGTGCAAAATTTGAAGGACTAAAGTAGTAGTCAAGTGGGCCAACCAACTAGCCCTAGTTCACTATATTGTAGAGGATTAATTCAATGAGAAGAAGGGAAAACTTCATAGCCCTAGACTTCTCATCTTGGAGCCGTAGTATGGAAAAAGTGGGCATACCAAAGAGTTTTTCACAAATGGAGTTGTGAACAACTTGTTACCACTCAAACTAGTAGTGGATCTAAAAGGGGTTCCTAAGAGGGCAATTGTTAGGACAAAGCCAATGGTGGAGGCTTAGCCCATTGTCACCACGGCTAAGGCTCCTTACTCTTCACGGAATTTCACCGATGGGAGAAGGCTCAGTAGTTTAGGAAGTCGCGTGTAGCATATAGGTCAATGAATAGGTGGGAAGTGGCCCTAAAAACCCTTTCCCTAAGATAAAATAAAGTGCGGGACTTGCTTTCCTTTTTAAAAGCGGTGCGATGAACCCATCTCCAGTTTTCCCAAACCACCTCGTGGTTCCGCACTTTATTGATTTGCTATTCCGCCACGCCTTCACAAATATGGAACCATTGCTTAAGGAAGAAAACACTGCATTATTGAAGCTACACACAGGAAAACAAATAGCAGTCAGATAATATGATGTCAAGCAATTGTTCAGGCATATCGAAATGGCACTGTCTATTAACAAAGAAATCGAATGCTACTCGTCACCATGACTCCACAGGAATATTCACTCAACATCTTCTACAATCGCAAACTAGAACACCGCTTCGCATGATATATATACTCCTCTGTAATATCATGGGAAAATCCCATGCATACTATATGCTAGCTGCATACCATGATCCACGGTGTTTCATCACTTCTCATGCTGCATCGATGCTCGAACTCTTATTTGACTTGAATTCACACAATATGCAAAGTGGTAGGTTGTTGCTAATGCTCCTGGGTACCACACATCAATACGACTCCATAGACCATGCTTCAGAAACGCTGTATGACGAAGGATTTTCTTCTCGATCAACATTCCTCACGCCAATACACATCTCTAGCAGGATGCACAAGGCTGCTAATGATTGTATCGCTGAGAGAAAAATGATTTGATTTGCAGTCTGGACAGTCATCAATGCTCATTAGTCACTCAAATAATATTTAAATAAAAAATTATCACTTAGCAATCGAAAATAATCCATAAGAAAAATCGAAAAATATTCGCAAATTTTCGAACAGGAATAAATATGATACAAATTATGGTAATTGCATAACCATATGTATTTTAATAGATGGATCGCACAAATCACATATCGATTCCCATAACAAATCTTTCACATGCAATAATTCCAAGAAGATTTATTTTCCTTGAAGCATTAAAATTATGTTCAGCATTCTACGAATGAAAATCTTGCATCATCACTGTTAGTCATCCATAATTTTCACTATCTGAAGATGACTAACTATCGGTTCTAGATTTCTAGAAACAAAGTTCATGAACATTGTGAGTTCTAGAAATCTCACTGCCTTCATTATCCTTAGGGTAAATTTTCACTATTTCATCATCCCATCATGTCAAGGTCAGCTCACTACTCCCAAAGGACCCAACATGGGCTCATACCACTCATTATCACTACGTGTTTCCACCTTTGGCCTCAACCCTCTATTTTATTTTTTCCCTAACTCCTCCACTGTCCATCTAGGGCTTTCAAAGACATTTTTCTTGGTTTCATGACCTCCATGGTTAAACATTAACAAGGCTTGTATATTGATGCTCTTAAACCTCCTCCTATCCTTAATATACCTTCATGAACACTTCCCATCACTTCTATCCCTCAAAATAATCATTTTTCTACAAAACCTAGTCTATTGCCACAATTTCACACTTTTTGAGACTAAGCCTGTGTTTTGACCTTTTGTACCCCTTCCCCTCACTTAATTATTTAAATTACACTTTCCCCTACTCCCTAACATCTATCCCTATCCCCCAAAATTTCCCCAAGAATTTAGACAACCCTTAACCCCTTCATTCCCCTCCCTTTGTAAGGCAGTCCTAAATCCCCTACACCAAACCCTAATTTCCTCTTCCAACTAAGCTAGGGTTTGATATGAAAAGGAAGCACAAGAGAAAATGATTCATTTTATAGATCATGCCAACAAGAAAAATTCTATACCAGATCATAAACATCATGCCTCCATCATTTTCCAAGAATTCATTCCAAGAGACAAGCCATGTGTCACAACTAGGGCTAGTTTTTCTTCAAATTGTGTTTCTAACCAAAAAAAGATGAATTTGGCAAAAGTGAGAGAGGTTTTTGTCCCTCATAGGGCCAAGAAGAAAAAACTCCTTCCATTTTTACACAAGTATCATGTTTTTGGATCAATGTCAAACATACAGGTGTCACGGGAGAAATTCTGCACTTCTGGAGTGATCTTGGGGAAATCAGTTTTTCTCACAGGTGGAGTGTCCAAATGACTTTATTAATGAGTTAAATGAAAATTAGACTTGAATATATTTCCCATGATCTATTATGAGCTCAATTTGGAATTGATGAAGTCATACAAAAGTGGTCTGCACCATCATTCAATACTTTTTTACCAGTCTTGGGACAATCAACTTTTGACTGGGCAAATCAACTCTAAACAGGAAACAAATTGTATATTTTTAAATCAGACAAGTCAATATTTCCAATGAGCTATCATGAGCCCAATTCTGACATTGGTAAGGCCTCCAAATCCCTCTACAAAATGGTGCTACGCACAGGAGAAGTTTTTATGTTTTTGAAATTTTGAGGCCCTAGGAGCGCAGCACCCTAGGCGCTACGAAAAAATTTGGTGCATCTTAAGCTCTCAAAGTTTACATTTTTGGATTTTTCACATCACCAAAAGTCTACCCAGAAAATTTTAGATCAATTGGAGCATTTTTACCCCCTCAAAAAGGTCAAAAAACACCCAAATTTCACCTTTCTGCCTCCTTTTCAGACCAGGTGTTGCGCACAGAGCAGTGTTGGGAGATTTCATTTTTTAGCAGGTAAATGGCATTCATTCAGCACAACTCAAGCATTTTTGGTAAGTATACTCATCAATATTTCCAACGAGCCATCACAGAGAAAAATCCAACACCGGGAAGGAGGTAAAAATTGGACTGCAATTACACCTATTTTCTGATATTTTGGCGCTGCGCACAGAGGACTAAAAGTGGCAAAAGTCAACAAAACACACAAATTGATGGGAAAATGATTTTTTAATATTTTCTTCGGAAAATCACTCCAGATTTGATTGAGGAGTTATGTTATGATATTTTAAATTTATTAGCTTAGATATTATGTGTCCTGGACCTTGCATAATCATTAAGCACATTTATGACATTTATGACAGAATTAGGGTTTCTGGAAGCCTCCTATGGTTTCCACCTCCTCATTTGCTCCATAAATAGAACATGAGGCTCTTATGTATTTGGTTGGATTTTGATGACTTATTCTAGAGTAATACATAGTCTCTTGGAGTTTTTTATGAGAATTTGATGTCTTGGAGCTCATGCATGACCTGATTTGTTTGTTGGTGGAGGAGGACAAGTTGCAGGATCCATGAGTTTGGTTGGTGGTGAAGTGTTTATTTTTTTTATGTTTTCTATTTTATCATTGTGTTTCCATCTTTCTCTGTTGCAGTAGGACAAAGAATTTAGACCAAGACATGTTTTCTGATGGCACCTTAGGTCTGTTTGTTCTTCACTGCCTTAATGTTTTCTTCTTCTTGGATATGTTAGAGAATTAATATTTTTCTCTCTAAGGATTTCTTGAGCTTGTCTATTTATTGAATGGTTTAGATCAATTGCTATCAAGCATGATTTATGGATAGCCCTGCATATTTTTCCACTAAAAACTCTGTTCTTGGAGTCATCTCTTTAAAGCACCATTACTTAGGTTTGTCAAAGAAGTTTGTTTCAATCATGCTCTTTGCATTTGCTTAGATAATTGTTTCAAAGAACCTTTATAGCTATAATATTTGATGTTCAGAGTTTCTCTCCTTCTATGATTGTAGTTATTTGTGCATATTTAATGTTTTCTGTTCTTCATAATGAAATCCATGAAAGTTGAATAAGTTTCTTGCCTTTCTGTGTTTCATTTGAATGTTTGTCTTGGATAATTATCTTCTTTAAGTCTGAATTTTAGGGTTTCCTTTGCCTTTGATTTCTTCTCCATGCTTATGATTCTTCTAACTCCCTTAGTTGAAATTATATGATAAAGAATTCTTTACTACTCTTTTTCAAACTTTGTTTCTCAAAATTAATGTCCATCTCATGATCCTTCAAACCTCAAAGATCCACAACCCAAGCTAGATTTTCCCTACAATACTCCCTAATCCATTGATGAACCTATCATGACCTTGTTAGACTCTGTTGCCCAATGACTTAAAGTTTTCCTTGTTTCTATCTAGTATTTCTAAGCATCATACCCAACCAAAAACAATCAACAAACTCAAATATTTCATAACTAGCCTAAAATCAACCCTAATCAGCAAACAAGTTCACATCTTTGCACCTAAAAGAGAGATCCCTCTCTGAATCCAGGAAGGCTAGGTCCTTGGATTCTAAAGCTTGGTTTGATGTTACCCCTGTCCATTTGTATCTCAATCAATCTAGCAAATTACGGGGAGCTAACAATCACCATTTCATTCGAAGTTAGAAATCACAGGAAACGAAGGGTGAAGGCCATTCATGAGCTCACCCTTACTCAGACTCCGCTCCTCTGTGACCATGAGCATATTTTCACTAGAAGGCCACTGTTTCACCATGCGCTGTCTCCAATCTGCGATGCAACAAATCTGTGTTTTTATTCTTTAGCGCTCTCCACTGCAAGGTTAAGACTGCTAACACCGGCTGTTAACACTGTACTCACGTAATGTGTTAAGGATTTGGCGACTAATCAAATCCCACACATTCTTCTCCAACCTTATGCTCTGATACATAAATGATGCCAGGATACTGGGTTAAATCAGATCCTAGTATATAAAAACTTGTGTGCTTCCTTCATCATTAAAATTCTCATCTAATTCTTCATAAAAAACATTTGATTCAGCTTCAAATACACATAATGGAAAGAGAGCTATACAAAAAAAATAATCATTGATATTAACACAAAATTTCAGGCTCAATCATTGGCTAAATATTTCAATGGATGGCCTTTCGGTTCTCGGCCCTTTACAAAATCTCTCAAACCATCTCTCTCTCTCTCTCTCTCTCTCTCTCTCTCTCTCTCTCTGTATTCCTCACTGTCCTCACTTGTCTTTTTATAGTCTCACAAGCTTCATATTTATATACAATTATGAATGAACTCCAATCCATAATTTTCTCCACACAAATCTCAACCAAAATCTAAAATAGATTCATCCCTTATTTGGCTCAACTAAGTCCCATTTAAGGAATTCCTAATCCTTAGATTATCTACCTAATTCAACTCCACTCATATCCTTAATTTGTTTAAGGAATATTTACAATAATCCTCACATTTATATTTTCTCTATTAATTTTTAAAAAATGAGCAAATAATAAAAAAAATAATTAAAAATCATCACCCCCCTAGTTACACAAATGAATAATGAAATTTTAGCTTTGATGCTCCTGCATCACATCGTGAAACTCTACTATGTGAAATTAATCAAGCATTGCGCCAGAAGGAAGAAGAGTTCAATCAATTGGAGGCTACGTTGACTACGTTGGTCCTTCACAACGACTGGCCCAACTGCGCACCAGCCAGGCCCTCAAAGACAACATGGAAGCCCTTCGACAATGGAAGCAGATGTTTAGTGATCACCTTAAGCCATGGGTGGATGAGGCCCTCAAGCTGTCCCAAGATGTTGATGTTGCAATCAAGTAGCTGAGCCAAACATTAGAGAGCCTCGTAGCTGCTACAGAAGGCCCAACTTCACAGAAGTTGGTAGAAATTGCTCAGACTGCTGCTACACAAAATGAAGGAGTTCTGCCCACACTGCTCGATGCAGTTAAATAGATTCAGGCAAAGATGGAGAACCCACGACTGCCGTGACTCGGGATGAGTCACAAGATTGCGTTGGGGGACTGTTGGAGCAGGGTCTCCTAAAGCTGCAAATTTTGTCCATTTTTGTATATTTTTGGTATTATTTTATCAAATGCAGGGGATTTTGAGGTGGGTCAAAGCCCCAAACGGATTGTAATGGGTCAAGGGTAGACCTAGATTTCACAAACCACGGTTTTCAGACCACAAGAAAGCATAGGGTAAATTAGATATAAATAGATGAAAATTTTGAGTCTAGAGATACGAAAGAATTGAGATTGATCCTAAGCACGAATTGTTAGATATGTTGTCAGGTTGTTTGGGTAAGAACTCTTGTTGGCTATGTGCACGGAGATCATTAGTCCTACTGTGTGCTGACCCTGCTGGCTATGTGCACAGGCCGTATTTTGGGATTGCAAGTGGATTTTGATATTAATATATATGCGATGTACTGTTGGACATCTGATGCTATTTGGATCTGTTTTGTTATGATTGATGCGAACCTGGGCTATATGATTAAGTTGCGAAAGTGTCTGTGTAATTGCTGCAAAATGTGAAAGTATCTATATTTCTAGTGTATGTATCTGTGATCTATTAATAGCTGCGATTATAGTGTGGATGCGGAGGTATTTACTAGATCTATGCATGAGAATAGCTCTGTTATAATGTGGATTATATTGTCAATAAGCCTATGAATAGATATGTTTAGTGCGAACTTGATAGGCTGGGAACGCAAACCTGCTTGACTTACCTACTCTCTCTTAGGGTGCAGAAACATGGTTCCATCACCCTCCCATACTGCTTCGGGTGAGACTTTGGCCTGCATAAGCAGGTCACTTCTGAAAGGGCCAGTAGTATAGGGGTTTCTTGGCAAACCTTAACCTCTGAACCTGGGTCGAGACCCCCCCGAGCCAACACCAAGGTAGTTTATCCTATAATGGAGGGAGAGGCCCTAGTATATTTACAAAAATATGATAGTGATGTTGTTGTTACTCAGGTAATGATAGTTGAAGTAGTTAAATTTGATATTGATGCTCAGGTTAGAGATAAAAAATAATGGAAGGATTTATACATATCATTGTTGTATGATGTAATTCAAAAAGTGAGAATAGAAGGATAATTAATGATCTCAGGAGGATTGGGAAGAAGAACTTACATTCCATAGGTTCAGGTGGGAAGAGCCCAGAGAAGGAAGAAGAAAAATAAACAACTAATGGATATAAAGGATGAATCCATATGCAACAACAAGGAAAGGAGAAATTATATAACCTTGCACATGAGTTTTTGAGTTTCAAAGTACCTTCCCTCTCCTACCCCCTATTTATTCACGAGTAGTATGTTCCTTTTCATATGCCAATGATAAACGAGAAATACCCTACCAGTTGACTAACATTATGATATTTTGAGACACTTTTTCTCAAAGTAATATTGTGGAAATCCATTTTTTATGTGAGTTGTATATGCATAAGTTTGTTTTATTTGGAGAAAGGATATTTAAATTCTCATATGTTGGAGACAATCAATTATGTGTCTTTACCTTTTTTTTCAATAGCAGGGTGAAATGGAAATTTACTAATGAGATTGTAACAACAAATTAGGAGTAAAATAGGTTATGGATAGGGAGGTAGACATCCATTTTTCTATAGTAAACAATACTTATGAAGGTATTATTGGATCCACAAAGTGAGATTCTCTTGTGGACATCGTTCAAAGAAAATTCCTAGATCTCTTTTCTTGAACTCTTGACATGAAAAAATAATATTCTTTGGAGGGAACTAGACTTGGATGGGAGACCATTGCCAGTGAGTTAAAGAAAAGAGTTCCATATTGTTATCCTAATTTTATCCAAGCCCTATCAAGATTTATAAGGTATTAATTATATTAGGATATTTGTACCTAACTGGATTGACCTTAAACTATGGTTTCCTTTGATATGGTTGTCTGTGAAAAAATATTAGCATTATTATAAGCTCAACCCAGGAGATGCAAAAAATTTGGTGGTTGGAGTGAATTGTTTCTAATGGCTATGGATTTATTGTGGATGATATTATGAATGCCTATGATTTCACAAAACATCATATATAACACTCCTAGTTTGAGAAAGAGTTTAATTGATCAATGGTTTGCATGGGGACATGTAGTTGCTACAGTTGGGGGGAGATGTTGGGTATAGGAATTGCCTTTTCCATATCACCATTTTCCTCATATTTTTTGTTATTTCATCCTTAATAGAAATAAATTTTATATCTACTATCATGTATGAAAAATATTTATGTCACTCCAATCCACTAATTTTTTCTTGAATTTGAAAGGAAATTAGTTTTTTTGGGTGTTATTACTAATCATATGATGAGAAAAACGTTTAAAGAATGATCTAGTTGGCCCAAGAACTTGTCACTCCAAAAATTTTAGGATTTTTTTACATTTGGTTGACACGAATTTTTTACTCCCCCATTTTCAAGATGTTGTTACTCTAGGCTCACACGTTGTTATTACTCCAAGATTCCACAGTGATGTTACTCCAACATATCTAGATGTGATTATTCTACCTTACCATTACTACCAAAACATCAATGTTATTTTGGGAAGTTTTTATGTACACCATTACATAACGTGGTCAACATCGGTTTCTATGCCAACAGGAATATTATTCTCCTAAATTATGTGGCCAATTTTTCCATGGTGTTTGTAATCCCCCCACATCCTAGCTATTTGATGATTGAGCGATCATTGTATAAGTATCTTTGTTTCTAACCAATTTTTGTAATTGGTCATTAAATAAATCTTAGTTAAATTTATTGGAATACCTGGGAATTCAAAGATTCTCAAGGATGTTCCTGATTTGATTTACATCCAGAATCAGATGTAAAGTAAAACCTATAAAATTGATCTCTCTACCCTAAGAAGGGGCTGACATTATTTTTTCTCGAACATTGTATGTGTATTTTTTCCAACATTAATTCCAGTTTCATCATGTTCATGGCTCATTTTTATGAATTAGTGTGTAATATGTAGGTTATGAGTTTTCATCCATCTCCCTGCTAAGGAAGAGGGGCCCTCTCTTTAGCAGGGATTGTTGTGACTATACAAAGTAGCATATTAGAGATTTGTTTCAGTATCTTGTGGGTTGTGAGTTATATTTTTGGGATAGAATTTAATTTTTGTGATTGATTCTCTATGTGATTAGAATATTGTTGTTACTCGTGATTTTTTCAAGGATTTCTTGAATATATGTCCCTTTTAATCAATTGTAGTTGTCATAGGACTTTATCAAGTTATATTATTATTGTTGTTACTTCTTTTTGCTATAGATTATTATGTTCCATTTTCGTTACAATGTGTTGACTAAGAAACTACCAGATATTAATTAATATTTATTGATGTTACTTAATTCCTATTAGTACATGTTACTATTAAGTAGTTTTATATAGGTCGTTATACAATTTAGTTATGTTTTCCTTTGTTGTTTCCAACCTAATATTATTGATGCGATTACAGTAGTAACATCTTATCCTTTAGATTGGATAAATTACTTGGGATTGGTAAATTATTTCTAACTGAATAGGGTGTTGAAATATTCTATTTAAACAAGTGAGAACATATTATTGTTTGGCGGCAGAGTGTTATTTATTTCCTACAAAGAGAAATTAGGTGTTATCTAGTTTCTACAAAGAATGATCAAATATTTTTTCCTTCCTGAAAAGTGTGATTTTCATTTTTAGAACAAAATGTAGCGTGTTTTCTTTCTTATGCAAGCGAAATTTCCAACAATGAGGTTTTAATTCTAAAATTGAGTGAAGTTTGCTTTTAATTCCTACAAGTGTGGGAATATATATATTAATAACCAGCCTTTTATTGAGGGTTGCATTCTTGTTGAGGAAATCATAATAGGAGATAGAATATTGGGAAGTAGTTAATTTTATTTAATGGTTGTTCTGCACATAATATGCACAATGACTTTAAAATAAATACTTATCTTGGTTGATGATTTATGTTAAATGGGTATATTAATATTAAAAAGATAATAAAATTCTCGAACATTTTGGTGTTGTTGTCGATGATGTCATTAAAGGCACAAAAATAGAATTGATATTATTTTTTTATGCAAATTAAGATATATAGGATGCATGAATAAAGAAGAATAGAAACATTGTTCCCCCAAAAATACTAACCGTGTAGGAGGAAGGGGATGAAGAGGAAGGAGAAATCAAGACTTAGGAAGAGTTACATTTATGCAAGAAATAATTTTGAAAGAAAAAGAAAAATAATCTACCCCAAGAGTGAACTCGTAGAAAACAAAATCTCATAAAGCATCCACTTTCAGAATATTCTCTCAAAGGATGGAATCTCAAGGCTCACGTGTCTTAGGAGAAAACATTAGGCTATGAACATTTTGTCTTGGGAGCAATTCTAAGTATCTATGAATCATGTGCATCAGTAGGAGGTGAGCACCTATAGTTTTTAGACAGGCATGGGGGTATATATGAATATACTTGGGTACACTGAGTCTCAATTCTAAAGAATGAACAAACCCTTGATAATTTTATTCCATACTCAAGGAGTGTTGCAAGTTACCTTGAAAACCCATTAAGAGATCCTTTGTAGTGAGGAAAGCCTGTTGGTGGACAATGAGTGCCTGAAATATCTTTGTGAAACTCCTAAATTTTGTGGGAAAATAAAATAGAAGAAGATATCATTGCCACTTTTGAATTCCCTATCTGAAACATTCCAAGGCAAGCTTCAGTGAATAAAATTCCTCTGTCAACCCTCCCAAATTTTCATGGCATGACCCATGAAGATTCAAATAATTTTTATTCCTCATATGCTAGAGTTATGACTACACCTCATATGCCAAAAAATCAAAATTTATCCCCACTACTTTGAAGGGAACACCATTGAGATGGTTTATGGGACTTGGTGGTAATTCTATGACTTCTTGGGATGCCATGTGGAAATATTTTTTTGGAAAAATAACCAGACTACTATAGAACCATGTATTAGAGGGAGGAAATATTTATAATGTCTTAAAAGGAAGATGATATCATGGAATATTATATCAAACACTTTCAATATAATTTACAATGGTTTAGCAATAATTATTTGGATAAAGACATTTTAAATACAATTATGATTTGAGGAATAAGGGATGATTGCATGGATAAACCAAATGGTAAAGGGATACATATCAATGGAGCACTATGATGATATAATATCAATGTTATTGAGGTGCTAAAGAGGATCATCAAGGAGAAAAAAATTAGCACGAGATGCTTCTGCTAGAGTACATAAGTCAACCAATGACAGAGTAAAGAGGGTGTAAATTAGTAGTTTATTTGACATTTTTAAAAATGATATTGTAAGCTCTCTATACACAAGAAACCCCAAAAGCATTATATGTTCCCCCAAATGGGTGATGATAGAGGGAACCAATCATGTGTTCTTTGGGATGATGTGCCCTTTTCGTTGTGTATATAGAATGTTAGTAGCATGCCCCAAGTGGTGGGCATAACATATGCATTGGTGGTGTATTTTTAAAAATGATATGTCATCACCAATGTGTTATGTGAGTGCAAAGTAAGAATGAGTGCAATTTGAGAAAGTAAATGCTAGGATTCCAATCTATATCATTATTGCTCACATGAGTTAAAGGGATTTATTGTACAGCTTCATAAAGAGGTGTAACCATAGTAAGGAAAGGTTTTGGATATAGTGAATAATTTATCATTCAAGTAAGATTTTGATTCAACAATAATTTAGCGAGAGTGACTCGGTTGTTGAGATACTGAAAAGTAGGAATGATGAGGTGGGTCATTCCCAAGGTGATATAGAGTGGTATGGGACTCTAGAAGTTCTTTTTGATGGGAAATAATAATGGTACAAGAGTCTAAATATTAGATAAAGAAATGAATGATGAATCAACACCATAGGAATGAGAAACATGGTTCACATTTGCAACATCTATAGAGGTAGATTTAAGACTAATGAGGGGAATTCTGTTGATGTTGAAATTAAGGCAACATGGGACATAAAAGGTATGATTGTATGTTCCCATTAGACAATGAAGTGGGGTTTTAAGATATATATCTCATGTTAAATGAAATATAAGTGATGTGTATGTCATTATTGGATATTTCCACATCAGGACCAATCTCAATGATAGGAAAAGTAAGTCCCTACCATAGTATAGGATATGAACCAATATTTGAAATTAAAGAAGATTATGATACACTATGAGTGGCTTGCAATTCGTGCACAATATAAAGTGTATTACAAAAGTGTGGAAGCTTGGGAAAACAATGAGAGTAATCAATGTACATATTGTCAAATTGTAAGGGTGTCTTTTTCATACGGATTTATTACTTTTGGAGGATTTAGAAAGGGTGATAATTACCATGGGAATGGATGGGATTAGTTTCATATCGTCCAAGATAATGAGTCCCTAAAGCTTGTAAATTGTAGGATAATAAATAGTAGCATGGAAAATAAGATCAGACAAAGTAGAAGTAAGGGGTGCCTTAGGTGCATTGATGGGTGGGCACAACTTGAGTTGTATTATTTGTGCCCCCACTCTTATCCTTGAATTCATTTCCAATTTTTATCTTAGAAATATCGAACTTGGGCTAAAAATAATTGAAGTAGTGGGAGTGATTGTAAGAATAGGGTTAACTGGTTTTAAGGCCAAGTATGGAGTTGGTTGAGAGGGAAAGGTAGGGAATGGGGGATCCAAGTAAAAAATTGGAATTCCAAGATAATATTAAGTAAGTATAACATGAACATAAATAGTGTACTAACCAATCCTAGAAGGGGGGGATAATAAATCTATCTCTCCAAATGAGTACTAACCAAGGGGGGTGCCCAAGTGCTAAACCATGATGCTAGAGATACATACTACCAAATAGATGACTATGAGAAGGAGGCATTAGGTGTTTGAGAGGCTTGGTATTTAGGAACCATGAACACATGAGAGGATCCTATGGAATTAAAGATAAATGATGGGAAATAATGTGCCCTAAGTATTGTAGAGTCTGTGTAGACCCACGGGTTAATTTTTAATAAAGAAGAGATGGATTGGTTCTTGATCATGGAGGAAGTGGCATTCTCGGGATTAAGATAAGCCTTAGGATCATAGTAGGTAATTTGGTATATTTTGACAATATTCTTATTGTGAGGGAAGCTCATTGTGTGCTATGACCTAAGAAGAGTTTATAATCTAAGGGGATATCAACAACCTCAATATCTAAGAAGACTTATTTTTCAACAATCTTGATGCGAAAATTCTGGTAGAACCTTTACGACTTTGAGGGGTGGTTCTTATTTTTTCATAAGGTGATTGTATATGGAATGAGACTACGAAATTTAATATATTATTAGGATTGGACAAAAATCATGCATATAGATGCACCTTTGTTAGAAAAACAACATCAAATGACAACATTATTAATTGATATTGTTATATGGAAGGATATGGACGGGGGGGGGGGAGACATGGAGAGTCTACTTTATCAACATCAAAGAAATTCATTTGATTCTCTAAGGTATCTGTAGTGCCCACAATAGAGAGTAGGTCCTTCCCCTATGAAATACATGTTTGAAGGACTTCAATTGCTCTGTTTGAGTGTAAATAACCCAAGCATACTTTTGGATTCCTATCCCCAAGTTGTTAACCTATATAATAACTTCTTTTGGTTTCTCTAATGAACTTAAGTATGCTAGTAAAATTAAGGTTTCTTATTTAGAGGATCAACTTGGGATCATGAACCAAACTTTTATTAACAAAGTGTGAGTTTTGTGCACATATCGTGCGTTACAAATTAAAATGAATTGTTGATTTAAAATTAAATGAAAATTACATATTAATCAATAGACGAAAAATTACTAACAATCATAAGAAATTGAAGTTAAATGCACTATAAAAATATATTTCTAGCCTATGAGGATTTCAACCAAGAATAAATGGCCAAAAAAAGAACTAAAAAGTTGGACACTTTACGAAGAGAGAATGAGAACTCTTTTCTATTGTTTTAAAGTTAATTTTTTTTATTTTACTACATCAATTGAACCTACTTATGGGATATATTCAATGAACTAAAATTCCAAATAATGGGAGGGGGATATAATGAAGTGAAGTGGGAGGAATAATGCTAATATTAAAGGTAATTTTCTATGTCCAAAAATGAATGGATGAAGCTTAACAAGTGAATAAAATCTTATGAAAAAAGTCTCTACCATTCTACAATATCAAATTGTTCTACTCGTTCTCAAGACCTAGTTTGGTGGAAATATACTAAAAACCCCTAGGAGTATTTCTCTTTATCCTAAAATTTGGTATTAAAAAGGATTTAGTTTACTAATGGCCTATTTTTACAAGAAAGTTAAACCCTACATTTTAAGGCGACATTTGGATAACACTGGAAATACACTATAATTTATAAGAAAACAAACCTTGCAAGTTTCTGACTTGTTCTCTTTTTTGGCAATGTAGGTATCCCCTCAAACATTTACATTAGGCCACTATAGGTTTCCCCAAGAAAACGGTGTTAACAAGTACATTTTCTCTGACTAATAAAAACTAGTTCTTAGGTGTTATTTTTTAGCCTTGTGAAACATGTGACCTATACACATAATATAGAAGATAAAAGAAAATAAATGATCCAAAATGTTGAAAATGGAAACAAGAAGAGGCCTCTAATTTAATTTTTTCCTTAATTAAATTAGAAGAAAATTGCAATTACACATCACATGACATCTTCTGTGAGTTAACTAAGTTAGGAAGACTTATTTGGTTTAGTTAATTCGAGTTGAGGGTGAAATCGGAGGCATGTACAGCATCTCCTACATTATAGGAGCCTTGATTTAGTTTATTTTGAGTTGTAATTAATTAACTTAATTTAATTGAGTTAAAATCAGTTTAACTAGTTCTAACTAATGGATAACTAGTGAGAGGCCAAGTGAATTAAATTATATTTAATTCATATGCAGTGATCAATCAGATAAATGATAAAATTTACTCAAAAGTAACTCATGCATGTTAGTTCTGAGAAAGACCTAGTTGAGATTGGAGTTAAATGGAAGTGTACTATGAGTTGTATAATCATTCAATTGTACAGGTGGTGCATGGAGTCAAAGGAAGAGCCTTGATGTATTGTGCAATCATTATTAGGGAATTTCCTTGTTAAAGGGGGCCTAATTACCTAGGAGACTGGGAAAGGAAATAGGGATTCATGAGGCCAATAAATTGGTGAAGTATTGAGTCAAGCATTCCTAGGAATAAGTGAGAAAGGTAGAGATAGTGTAGAGAGATCTCAATATTGATAGAAGCATTGTATTGTTCTCATATTTTTTGACTTATGCAATATATAGCTAGTGGGGTTTTTAGTTGAGGCTTTCCCTAGATAAATATTTGGGTTGTGTGATTGAAATTCTCTCTCTTTCTTGTTCATGTGATTGTGCTATCATAATTGGTTCCTGCAATTTGTAGAGTAGATTCAAGTATTTTATTTTAGCATATTTAAAATATCAGTTTGAATATACGTGGATTAATAGTAAATGGGAGTAGAGTATGAGGAGAAAGAGGGATCTTACCCATGGGATACAACTTAGGACTTGAATTTCTTTAGATCCCTAGCGGAGTCGCCCATATGTTGGTGTAATCCTTGCACAAGGGCTAGAAAAAACTACTTCCTAATTGTTTTTCCTAGTCTAACATAAAAAATGGAATACAAAAGTCTCTAGAGTTTTGTGATTACAAAATTAGATGTGTTACTCATATATCTAAAATTAACAATAGTAAAACATAACTAAGTAATATAAAAGATAAATAACATAGTAACAAACTCCAATATTATATTACCCGTGAATTTTTTAATTGTGTGACAATTATGACTTGACTAGAAAAAGTGGTTTCTTGACACCCACTTTGGAAGGGTTTTTTATGGATCCAAAACCTAGAAGAAAAATATTCATCTCTATCAAGTGAATATAAAAAATAGTTATTGTAACAACTCAATATTGCGAGAGCTCAAATGAAAAGGACTATGCTAACAATGATGAAATAATCATGGTCAAATGAGGGAGAAAAATTCTGCTACTTATTTAATAAAATGTATGGTTAGTATATTTGATGCCAAAAAGGTGGTTAATGACCTTTATTATGGGTAACTAACTCACCAATAATAATTCTTTAATTTAATTAATGACAATAATTCATAAAGTAATTATTTATAGAATTATCTCCATGTCAATGAGTCAAATGGGTCAAAATAAGTTAATTACTTTCACATAAAAAGTTAAAATAATGAAAATAACATAAAGCTAATGAATTTACGAGTTATTTCCATATAAATATGTATAATTAAAGAAAATGACTTAGGAAAAATGGTTCCTTGGGTTATTTTTAAGAGTGAAATTCTGTTTTAATGTTGTAAACCTATACTAACATGGCATATTTCAATAATCCTATTTATATTCACTAGATGATCACTTTTTGTGTGATAGTATTTCCTATGAGGAAATCCTATAAGGGACCTCTAGCCTACAAGTGGGATATGGACATTGTGCAAAGATTTGTTTTGTACACAAGGTTGATTTTAAAGCCTTTAGGTTGGACCTCAATGCCATTTTGAGGTTTTGTACACCATGTATAGGCATTAACCATCATCAAGGAATGAATATAAGTCACTTGTATGGTTTCTTGACCTCCTCTTTGGAAGGGTTTCTTATGGATCCAAAACTCAGAAGAAAAATATTCATCTCTATCAAGTGAATAGAAAAAACGGTTATTGTGACAACTCAATAGTGGGAGAACTCAAATGAAAAGGGCTATGCCAACAATGATGAAATAATAATGGTGAAATAAGGGAGAAAACTTCTGCTACTTATAACAAAATGGATGGTTGGTATAGCTGATGCCAAAAAGGTGGTTATGACTTTTATTATAGGTAAATAGCTCAAGAATAATAATTCTTTAAGTTAATTAATGAAAATAATTCATAAATTAATTATTGATTGAATTAGTTCCATGTCAATGAGTCAAATGGGTAAAAATAAGTTAATTACTTTCACATAAAAAGGTAAAATAATGAAAATAACACAATGTTAATGAATTTATGAGTTATTTTCATATAAATAGGTATAATTAATGAAAATAACTTAGGAAAAAAAGTTCCTTTTGCTAATTTCATGAGTGAAAGCATGTTTTAATGTTGTAAACCTATACTAACATGGTGTATTTCAATAATCCTATTTATTTTTACTAGATGATCACTTTTTGTGTGATAGTAATGCCTATGAATAAATCCTATAAGGGACCTCTAGCCTAAAATTGGGATATGGAAATTGTGCAAAGATTCTTTGTACACAAGGTTGATTGTAAGGCCTCTAGGTCTGGACATCGATGCAATTTAGAGGTTTTGTACACCACGCATAGGCATTAATCATCATCAAGGAATGAATATAAGGGACTTAGGCCATATTTAAATATTCTTAGGTTTAGGATTCCTAAACCATTGCATGAGCAACCACCTTAGACATCTACAAAATACCTTTGGTCTCTGAATGAAAATATGGACATCATTAGTATGATTTTCGTATTTAGAATGTCTCTTAGGGCATATACAATGGCTTAGGAAAAACAAAGAGGGCTTTAGTCCCTAAAAGAAGCTTTCTAGGGCTCAAAAGCCATGGATAAAGCTTCAAACCATCACATTGATCATCTTCAAGGAAGGAGGACAATTTTAAGGATCCATAATATCTTAAAATATAGAAAATTTTATGAATCTTATTAATTTTTAAAATTCCAACTATAGAATGTTTAGCTATATATTTCTAAAAGAATTCAAATTTTTAAGAATTTTACTATAGTTTCTACACAAATTTGGTAATTTTAAAGTAAAACATTTTTATTCTATGGAATCTTTAATATATTTTCATAAAAATAAAAAATAGAAATAAACATTTTAAAAAATAACATAACAAATTAACTCATTGAGAAAATGTATCTCCTCAAACTTTCATCACTTTGTAAAGCTTCAATATTTGTAGAAATGGGGTGAAAAGTGGATAGATAATTGTAATATCATAAGAATAATAATGGATATCATCCTAGGCATTGGTCAAAGGGGCAAGAGTTGTATGAATTTTGTATGGTGTGTATCTTTTATCAGAAATGTTCTCATTGTAAGAACATGCTTGAGCTAATGCACATACATTCATGAAGTTAAAAAATTTCCCAGTATGATTGACAATTCTATATTGTGTATTTGGTGTCTTAATTTCTTTTAGATTTAGGTTAAGTGTGACAATCTCAATCATTCATATAAAAATGAAAAATAATTCTTTTTTCCAATAGCTCTTAATATATCTATTTTTTCATATTATATATATGTTTGATACATATAAGAATTTCAAAATACATATATCTTTCATTCTTATTGTATATCTTATCATCATACTTATTTTTTATAAAAATATATATATAGCACACTAGAAACTAATATTTACAATCTAAATAAAAATATTTAATTATGTGAAAGCTTTCAAAACATCACTAATGCTTAAACTTATCAACTAAATTAATTTTCTTATCATATTTGAAAATATTCAAATTTAATATTAAAAAATAACTTCACTGCAATATTAAAATATTTTATTAACATTAATGGTTTTAATATTCTTTATTATTTTATAAAAACGAAATATCATCACTTAAACATTCAATAATTTTATTGAAATCAATATTTCGTTAAAAAAATTATAATTCTACAATTCTACAAAATTTAAATAAAAATTACAAACATTATAATTTAATTGCATTTTAAATTAATTATAAAAATACCTTAAATCAATATATTATTGTTTTTTCATATTGTATTAGCACCATTAGATTATAAAAAATTTGAACTAACTAATTTTCAATTATATTATTACCAATATTTTTTTTTAAACATTTTATTATATATTTTTATATAAATCAATAATTTCTTTTTCTTTTCAAAATAAAATTATAAAATAAATATAAATAAAAATAGCATTTTTAAATAAACAATAAAATAAAATTTGTATTTTTAAAGATGAAGTAAAGATGTACCCACAATGACTGAACACCTCAACTAATTAGTCATTGAATTTTTATTAAACCTAAACTAAATAAATGGTTAACTTTTTATTAACTCATCCCGTAAATAAGAAATCAAAATTTGAAAAATAACAAATTAAATCATTTAAATAACATAACAAATTAAGTCATTACTCTAAATCAATGTATTATTATTATCTCTAAATGAATATATTATTGTTGTTTTCATATTTGTATTAACACAATTAGATTATGAAAATTTTACACTAACTAATTTTCAATCATATTATTACCCATGTTTTTTTTATATTTTATTATATATATTTTCATTTAAATCAATAATTTTTTATAAACGTAAATAAAAAATACCATCTTCAAATAAACTATAAAATAGAATTTTTATTTTTAAAATATAAAGTAAACATGTACCCACAATGACTGAACACCTCCACTAATTAGTCATTGAATTTTTAAGAAACCTAAACTAAACAAGTGATTATAACACAGTAATTATGATATCCTTAAAACTAATCTTTTGGAAACATCAATCATCTTTTTTATTCAAAACTGCTGCCAATTAGACTGCTACACAGCTAAATATAAGGGATTTCCAAATTCATCCTCGATTACAGCCGGCCCTTTCTCATCTCGTTCAAACAACCTAGAAATGGGCGACCCACCCTCATCCACCTCAAACAACTCGCTTACAGACAGCCCATACGCCTGATACAGCTCACTTACATCCGGCCTATCCTGGCAGGCAACTCCTCCACCGCCTGCCCCGGGGCGACAGGATATTTGTCGTCAATGGATGATCCATCTTTCATATTCATCAAAACAATGCTCACAATTTTTTCCACAAATTCCCAATGGTCGCTGGAAAAACAAACGGATTCATTAAAATATAGAAATTCGAATATTTCCATTATCGATTTCAAGGATATTAGAAAAAAAAAGCAAAAACAAAATCAAGGTAAAATATATTCAATCCAGAAATCGAGAGATGAGTAATGTATTTACGTTTCCTTCATTTTGAATGGCAGGCCTTGAAGATTTGAGGCTCGCGCCAGAGCAACCTCCCATCTTTTTGTCTTTTCCACTGGTTCTCTCCCTCTGTGCTTTTCAAAGGCTCTAGACTCGAAGGATGGGAGGAAATGTTGAATTTTGGACCAGAACTGAGTAGGGCAGAGTTAGTGCGCGATTAGGAAAACATTGTAGTAGACCTGTGACAAAATAGAGGGAGAAAGAATTTATACACACAGGAATTGCTTCTATACTTGAGAATGAAGACCTTGATGGTCAAGTTACTCGTATTGACCAATGGAATTCATGTGAAATATAACCTATTTAAAGGGCGAAAGACTCAAGTTAAATTGTCATTTTGTGCATTTGGATGAAAAAATAAAATTTGCAAGCGTTGTTTTGTGTTTTGGTGAGTATTGTTTCAAAAAATTAGTGTACAAGCCCAAAAAAACTCCACATTGAAAAAATGATGGTATTAATGATAAAAATCACTTATTTATACATATGCAATCTAGGTATGAGACTTAACATTCCCCACTTAATTTGAAGGGACATCTAACATTCCAAGTAGCATTATGAAATTTTCAAACTTTTCATGTCACAGTGCCTTAGCAAATATGTTAGTGATCTACTTTGAAGTAGGACAATGTGTTAGATGAATAACTTTTCCCTCTACATAATGTCAAATCAAGTGGTATTTGGTATTAATATGCTTGTTTCGATCATGAAACTTGGGATTCTTGGCCAACTGAATTGCAAAAGAGTTGTCAATAAGTAGTAGAATTGAAGCCTTTTGTTTTTCCTACAAGTCTTCAATTATTTTTTGAAGCCAAAAAGGTTTATTTTGTTGCTTGAGCTGCTGCGACATATTTGAATTTGGTGGTAGAATCAGCAATAATAGATTTATTGTGTGATCTCCAACTGATGGTTGTTTATCCAAGATTCATCAAATAACCAAAAGTAGAGACCCCGTTCTCCTTATCTTCATCAAAATCAAAATCTGAATAGATGGTGAGATCGAAATCTGCAACTTTGGAATACTTTATGCCATATGTTTGAATGCATTTCAAATACTTGATCACTCACTTTGTCGCATTCCAATGACCTTCACATAGCTAGTGCATGAACCTGGAAAGTATTCCTACAACAAAATCTATGTTAGGTCGAGTAGTAGTTAGAAAATTCAAACTTCGAACAAGTTTCCTATACTTTTTTGGATCTTCAAACATACTTCCTTCGGTGGAAGTATGCTTTAAATTTTGCTCCATTGGAGTAGCAACAAAGTTACAATATTATTTGGGTTTTTCATCAACTTCAATCCCTAAATAATAATGCAATAAACCCAAATCTGTCATGTCGAAAACTTTCAATAATTCTCTTTTGTTAGATGCTATATAGTCTTCATTATTTCTTGTGATCATCAAATCATCTACATACACAACCAGATATACAAGCGACTTTAAAATTTTCTTAAAAAAAAGGGTTGTATCATCGAGATCAAATATCTTATAATTCAACTTGAGAAGGTGTTCAGTGATTTTTCCATACCATGCGTGAGATTTATGTTTCATTCCATAAAAATATTTCACCAACTTACATATCTTTTTCTGTTTTCCTTTCACAAAAAAACCTTATGACTGAAACATATAAACCTCCTTCAAATCTCCATTCAAAAATGTTGTTTTTGCATCCATATGGTGTACGCAACAAAATATAAGGGATTTCCAAATTCATCGTCGATTAGATATGGCCCTTCCTCATCCCGTTCAAACAACCTAGAAATGGGTGGTCCATCCTCCTCCACCTCAAAAAACTCGCTTACTGACGGCCTATACGCCTGAAACAACTTGCTTAGATCCGGCCTATCTTCATCTGCCTCAGATGCCACTACAAATTCTTCTGTCATGAATTCATGTAAAAGTCCTAAATACTCCAATTCAGTTGCGCTGGTAGGGAACTCCTCCACCGCCCGCCCTGGGGTGACTGGATATTTTCATGAATGGATGATCCCTCTTTCAAATTCATCAAAACAATGCTCGCAATTTTCTCCACAAATTCCCAATGGGTGCTAGAAAAAAAAATGGGTTCATTAAAATAAAGTCATTCAAATATTTCCATTATTGATTTCAAGAATATTTCTAATTGAATATTTCAACAAAAAAATTCAAAATAAAGGTAAAAAATATTCAACAAAGATTGATAGTTTATGCACATTAAGGTAGTGAAGGAGAGAGATGAGTAATGTATTTACATTTCCTTCGTTTTGAATGGGAGGCCTTGAAGATATGAGGCTCGCGCCAGAGTATCCTCGCATATTTTTGTATTTTCCACGAGTTCTCTCCCTTTATCCTTTTCAAACGCCTTCTGATAACATCATTTCTCTATCCGACGAAGATCCGCAGGATCAACGTCATAGAAGACAGGAATAAGCTTTCGTTTGGATTTGATGATTGTTCAAATAGATAATTAACTCCCGCATGAAGAGTTAGATAGTCAGTTAAGTAAGCATTGAGTAAGTCGAGTTGTGTGATACATGACTCTGGTAAGTGAGTTAGAGAGTCGATTAAGTGAACTTTGAGTAAGTGGAAGTTATGTGATATATGACTTTGGTCAATGTGTGTAAGTCAAGTGAGTCAGGATAAATACCCTTCACCGAGTTAATTGTATTCAGTGAGAGTGATTGAAGTTTTTGTGATTCATAGAAGAGTCGCAACTCATGTGTGTTTAGTTTGTGAATTATTTGTGTTATTTGTGCCTTTACTCTTCTACCTTTCCAACAAACTGGTATCAGAGTGAGGTTACAAAGAACCAGGGAGAGACGAATCGACAATCATTCGTGTGTGAGGAGAATTTTTTTTTCTCAGTTATTTCAGCTATAGCGCATTTGGCAGTTATATTTAGCGTGTTATAACGCTGGTGAGCTCAGAAGAGAGTTGTGTTACAGTTGATAAAATTAAAACCTTCACATAGCACGCGGGGTTCTTTTGTTTCCACAGCATTAGCACTCTAACATGGTGCTATTTTAGGGTGACAAGTGTTAAACACTACTACAAAACACTTAAAACGTGTTAGTGTTTTAAAAGGGTTCAACGTATTACTATGCTTGGCATGTTAGTGAACAAAAAATAAAAAAATTCAACAATCATAAGGGTTTGTTTTTTGAGTTGTGCAAAGCTTACGCAATAATAAACTTAGGGTTTCATACGAGAAGATTTTTTTTTTTTTATGAAATATGGCAATAAGCAGCTTCTAGCCACAACTTCCTTCTTTCAGATGGAAATATTATGATGTGTTGGCCGTTAAGATGGAGACCATGTTGAAACTCATGATTTTTGGGATCATGTCAAGTTTGGGTTTGCAGAACCTCAGAATGATGCAGAAGAACGAGCTCTTAGTAATGCAAAGAGGGAACAATGAAAGAAAGACAAAAGGAAGAATGCACAAGCGTTGCTTCTTATCCAATAGGGAGTGGACCGAGTAGTGTTCCAGAAGATTATGATCACATATTTAGCAAAGGAAGCATGGGAAACTTTGGCGACAAGCTATCAAGGTATGACCAAAGTCAATATTGTTGAATTAAAAAATACTAGGAGAGATTTTCAAAGTCTGCAGATGAAGGAGAAAGAGGACATCGATTCTTTCATGAATTGGGTCATGTTTGTAGTGAATCAAGTAAAAATTTATGGTGAAGATATCAAATATTGAACAGTGATTGAGAAGGTCCTTATATCTTTTTCTACCAAGTTTGATGTTGTGGTAGCAGCAATAGAAGAAGATAAGGATTTGGAAAAACTGACAGTTGATGAGTTGATGGGATCACTTCTATCGCATGAGGCAAGGATAAATAGAAATAAGGATTCCACTTTAGAAACTTTTTTCAAAATTCAAGTTTATATTTCAAGAGGTCGAGGTAGAGGTCGACTGAGAGGAAGAGGACGAGGCGGAAGATATGGTGGTCAGAGAGATGGCCGAAAAGAGTATGAACATGAAAGTGGAAGCAACAGAAGCAAAAGCTTCAACAATAATTATAGATCTTAGAAATCAAAGGTGAGATGTTATTATTGTAATAAATTTAGTCACTATGCTTGTGATTGTAGGAAGAAGATAGCTGATCAAGGAAATCATAGAGCAAATGTTAGTACAGAGAATACTAACTCCATGTTCCTAGCATGCAACAAAATGCATGAACCGTCTGATAAGGTGTGGCTATTAGACAGTGATCGCAGTAACCACATGATAGACAAAAATAATTTGGTTGCAAATTTAGATCAATTTGTAAAGACAGAGGTAAATTTGGGGACTAACAAGACTGTGGGTGTATATTGAAATGGAGTGGTAAACATTCTGACCAAGAAGGGGGAGCCAAAGACAATCTCAGTGGTATATTATGTTCCTGGTCTCAAACACAATTTGATAAGTGTTGATCAATTGACCTAGAAAGGATTCAGAGTTATCTTTCAGGGGTAAGAGTGTGTTATTTATGAAAAACCCCCAAGCAAGCAGTTAATAGCAAAGGTGCAGATGACGAGGAACAAGATGTTTCCTCTAATTATGAATTACAATGATCAGGTAAGTTATTTTAGAGTTGCATGTTCTAATGATTACTGGTTATGACACTTTCGGTTTGGACACAGCTTGCACTTTTCTGGTTGAATATTGTTGCAACAGAAACAGATGTTCAGAGGATTACCTCCCATCAAAGAACCTGCTAGTACTTTTGAATGTCACATCTTGGGAAAGAAATACCGTAAATGTTTTGCGAAGGGAGTTTCATACAGAGAAAAGAAACTTCTTGAGTTGGTGTATACAGACTTGTGTGGACTTACGAGGACATATTCAATTGGTGGAAGTTGTTACTTCCTCAGTTTTATTGATGACTATAGCAGAAAAAATTGGGTTTACTTCTTGAAGCAGAAGTCTGCAACTTTTGCAAATTTCAAGGAATTCAAATCCTGAGCAGAGAACCAAAGTGATCAACAGATCAAGGTATTTAGATCATATCGTGGTGGAGAATATGATTCGAAAGCATTCCATGAGTACTACAAACAACATGGAATCAGAAGACAATTGACAACCAAATACACACCATGGCAGAATGGTGTAGCAGAGAGAAAGAAAAGAGCAATTATGAACATGAAAAAGAGCATGTTGAAAGCAAGAAACTTGTCTAATCATTATTGGGCAGAGGCAGTTGCATGTGATGTTTATGTGATAAAAATATATCCTACAAATAGTGTGATGAACAGAGTACCAGAAGAAGCATGGTTAGGTATGCCATGCAACATATATTATTTCAATTTTTTTGGATGTGTATCATATGGACACGTGTCTAAGTAGATAAGGGAAAAATTGGATGATCAAAGTGAAAAATGCATATTTATTGGTTATCGTAAGGAGTAAAAAGCATACAAATTGTATAACCCTGTCACCAAGAAGACCATAATCAACAAAGATTTTGTGTTCAAAGAACAAGAGTCATGGAATGGGACTATAGAAAAAACAATTGATGCACAAGAACCATTGATGGAAGAGAATGATGGAGCAGAAAAGGAGAAGCAAGAATCCAAAGAGCAGACGACAAACATAGTCACACCAACAAGGACTCCAAGATTTTCAAAGCAACATGGATCTTCAAGCAGATCAACAAACCATAATTCTCCTAGCATCCAATCAAGTGATGAATCAAGCAATGGTAAGTAAAGGATGAGAAGTATGAAATATTTATATGATGATTTGGATGTTAGTTCAAATTTTGCACTATAGTCATTCCACACTTCTTTGTTTGAAGAAGAAATCAGAGACTAAAATTGGATGCAAGCTGCCATGGATGAAGAGATTGATTCTATTGAAAAGAATGATACATGAGATTTGGTTAATTTTCAAAAGGATAAAAACCTCATTGGTGTGAAGTGGGTGTATAAGACTAAGTTGAATGAGAAAGGTGAAATTGATAGATTTAAAACAAGACTTGTAGCAAAAGAATTCACACGACAACCAAGAATAGACTTTGGAGAAACGTTTGTTCTAGTAGCTAGTTTGGATACTGTAAGAGTAATTCTAGTTAAGGAATCTAAGAACAAGTGGAAAGTAATCAGATGGATGTCAAATCAGTCTTCTTGAATGGAATTCTAGAAGAAGAAATTTATGTGCAGTAGCCTCGAGGTTATGAAGTTGAAGGTAAAGAAGATGACATTTACAAGTTGAAGAAAGCGCTCTATGGTATCAAGCAAGCACCTAGAGAATTGTATAATAGAATCGATAGTTACATGATTAAGAATGGATTTTGCAGAAGTATCACTAAGCCTACCTTGTACACAAAGGTAAATGAGCATGGAAAAATTTTGATTGTTTGCTTATATGCTGATGACATGATTTTTACATGTGATCTTGGATAGATGAATTTAAAATAACCACGATGAAAGAATTTGAGATGACTGTAATATTCCAAAATGGAAAAGACAAGAATATAGAACATATGCAGAATTCCAACTACGGTAAAATAAGAATTAAACATGTAGAACTGGAAAAATGTCGGAATACATCAAAACATCATAAATATGGGCAGAAAACAACTGAGCCATATCATTATATATCAACATCAAGTGAAAGTACATAGTGCTCCAAAATGAATGCACTCAAGCCACAAGATGGTTGAAATACACCAAAGAAACCAAGCACTGAAAATGTGTGTTGCTGCTGCTGGAAACTATTATTATTATGAATAAGAACCATGTGTGGGAGGCTGTTATATTTCTCCTCATGATCCATGCTTTTAACCATGGATTCTACTCAAAAAACCCAGAAACACCCAGAAATGGTTTGGCTAGATTTTAAGTTTGGATTTTCGGCCTTTTTTGAGTTGCCCACTGCAATTTTGCTGCCTGACTTACGCACTCCCTGGGAATGACTACTAATATGGGGCTGAATGAATGATCTATCAACTTCAACAACACCCAATAAACTTAATAGATGAAGGACTGGTCCCCTCACTTGAAAATAAGCTCAAAAATTGGAGATTTCTCTCCTCCACTATTGCACCCTGCAACACAACACAATAACCTACAGAAGCTACGATGATGAATAAAGTTGTAGCTTTGTCTGGAAACCTAAATGTGGAAATGAATGCAATACTCTTCCAAGATGCCTCTCAAGGAGAGAGGTGGGATTCTCACTCGGGAACACCCAGTGCTAAAAAACACAGCAACCCTGCTAAACATCAAAGGAATGCAAGTAGTCTAAACAGACCATATACAAAATAATAATCCAAAACATGAATTAAAATGGCTGACATCCCCTCCATATATAGTATTTGAGCCTTCTCACATTAGGTCCCATCCATACTTGCCACTAAGCTCATGCAAGTTGTCCTCCACAAAAACTGTGTTGTCTCATCATGAATGCCACTCCTCTATGACAACGTTGTTGGCTTGGTCAAAGTTGACCTATTCAACATGTATTTCCTCCAATTCACACCCAAAGGTGCTTAATCTAGCTACTTATTCTTCCTCCTTTTATATTAGGAGTGTTATTATTCCTTCAAAATGGTTTTAGATGCCTCCCTACCTAGTTATTCACTTACCTAGTGATAAAACAAACTATAATATTCCATTTAGATGAAGACTAAATTTTTGGAATACTACAGTCTTCCCCTCCAAAATTTTGCTTGTCCTCAAGCAACTGTAAAGGTGGAGAAAAATTCCCCTCTCCTCCTCTTATAGCCTTCTCATCAAATAGTTCCCAACACTGCTCAAAATATTCTGCAATAAATCTGCCCCCAATGGTTCCTCCCAAGTATGAAAAACCAAATGGTTCACATCATGAGAAAGTGGAAGGTGTAAGTGGAAACCTCCTTGTTTTCCAATGGCCTCCTCAAGGTAGGAGTGATGAAAAATATAGGGGATCTCATTGCCAATGATAAAATCTTAACCCCATGCTATCATCCAAATGAAATGAGCCATTCTAGGTAGCTCATCAAAAATGTCCTCAACCCCCGGTTTATGCAATGTATTGGGGCTGCACGGAGAGATTAAATTCTACCACCCAAGTTGTTTCTCTCTCCATTTATGGTATGTATGGGGCTGCTGGTGATCTTTGGCTGAAATGTCATGGCCTCCAAAAATGGCCCAAGTTACCTCACCAAACAAAACATCCATGAAGTGCCTTTCCCAAGAACTCAAGTTCTCCAAATGGCTACTCCCACATGAAGAAAAGAGATGTAATGTGGCAATCATGGTTTGCCTATTTTCTCTTGAAACATGTAATATATAAAATAGGGAGAATCATACTCCCAATGGGCACCTCCAACTCTTGTGCCACTCTCCCAACAAATCTTCCCATAAACATAAGAACATCATCAATATATGGGAGCAAATACCAATGAAAACAAGTTGCCATATGAAAACCGGGAGGTGGTTCATAGTTCCATATATGGAACCAACACAATGCATCCCTTGCCTGCCTCAAAACAAAGAATAACAAGTGTCTTTCCAGCCACTTTTTTGCTTCCACAATCATCCTACAAGATAGGATCATGAAAAAAAATGTGGTGTCCATGGTGCACACCAAGAATCATGTGGCCTCCCCCACAAACCACCTATAGCATGGCCAACATCAATGTTGAAAATGGTCTCAAGTACATCAAAATAAAATATACAAGAAGGGATAATCCTCCTTGGTACAACATGTTGCTCATATAAAGTAGAGTACAAATCATAATGCAAAAATGTACCTTCTCTACTATGTACTTTGGTCATTGATATGAAATGGCTCAACTGTAAGTTCTCCCTCACTTCCAATGACTAGGGAGGTGGTTGTGACAACCTCTCCATCATCATCTGGGCTATGCATCTCTCCATATGATGATATATATCCTGCTGGATGCCCTCCCAAGTGAACTCCTCCATCAAAGAATGAAATGCATCAAAGTGCATGGAAAGAAAGTCCACATGTGCTGCATGTAGTAGCTTCCTCTTGGGCTCAGAAACTCTAGTCAAGAAGACTCTGTCATAAGAATATATGAACTCATCATCCACCATGTATCTATCATCTCCCTCAAGATCATCAAGAATCATGCAAGCACCAAGATCCTTGGAGGAATCTACCAAAAGTTGAGACCTCCAATATGGATCAATACTCCTAAGAGACAACGTTGAAGATATAAAATGTGAAGCTCCCCACATGTTTTTTTCTTCTTCTTTGACATCCTACATGCCAAAGTCATCCTCCAAAGTGCTGCCATGCTCATCATGCAGCTGCTCATGCTCAAATAGAAGTGGTGGCCTTTGGAAGTTGGGCTCCCATGAGAAGCTACCATCCAAAAAGAACCTCATGATCTTGGCCAATGTAAGCATGATTGGCCCCCATCTACTCCAAAGTATGGAGGATTCCTTCTTCAAAGGAAGTACCCTCTGTTTCCCCAAATCCATGGAGCAGCTCCCTTGCACCATGAAGGTTCCATCCTCCATCACCACAACATTTTTTTCCAGCGCAGTATATGTAGTGAGAGTGGGTAATTCTGAAAATGGAAGAATGTCTCCCTCCTCCTTGAGTCTATCCCAAACTCGCTGCGTTGTACTAGACTCCTCCAAGGTCTTCACCCCTCCAAAGTTTAAGAGTGGTGGGCCAAATAGCAAGATGTCTCTCACTAACTCTAGATCTTGTGGCCTCCCAGGTGGAATGCCCCCATGTAATGAGACATCAAAATCTGAAGTGGACTGTATATATGAGTGGAGTGATTTGTCCCTCTCTTCACTGCACAATACAGTCTCCTTCTTTTATGCAGAAACCTCCCGAAATAGATAAGGGTGAATGCTCATCATACCTTGATGCTGATCCCTCCTTTCTTCCCCTTCCATCTCACAATCCACAAAAATTGATGCATGCTTCTTCGGAATTGTTTTTTGGTTCCCACATGTTGAATCATTTGGAACTCCTTGAAAAGACACAAGGGCTCCTATAATGGAAGCAATGGATCCCTTTCCACCTCCATATGGTGATGGATCTTCTCCCAATGCTACAATGCTATTAGCTCTTCTCTCCTCATCCTCTTCATCAATGTTTGAGAATGCCTCATCATCAATGAGAGACCCTTGATCTTGGTCTTCCCTTGAAGGAGGAACCTCCATGTCTCCATCTATAAAAGAGGGTTCATCAAGAAGTGGGGATCTTGCCCTTAGCAAGGCATCATGCATGCTTTTATCCCCCTCGATAGAAATATGGAGTGGAGTTGGAAAAATATATCTCTCCAACTCATTCAAAGGTTTTGAGTTTTTGGGTTCAACAAAAGATGTTTCACAATGTTTGATATCAAATATTTTCACTAATTTCTTAGTGAACCCAGTATAAGTGTTTACATTTTCATGATTAAATGAAGTAGAACTACAAAACCACAAATCATGGGCCATACCTTTGAGGTGCAGCGCTGCTACTCTAGTGGCCTCATTTTCTGAAACTTGGTGTAGCTAAAAATATGAATCTAGCTCCTTCACCCAAGTTTTGGTTGTGCACTTTGCTGATCCATCAAAGTTAGATAGAAAGATTCTACCTCTCTTGCTTCTATTATGGTTGCTGGATCTTTTGTTTTTCTTGAGTTGGAAAAACCCTTGGAAGTCCAAGTTCTTTTTGAATCTCCATGTTTGAGACTCATACTCCTAAAGATAGTCACTCAAGGTCTCCTCCCTTGGTGCATCTTTCTCCTCCATCCTTCTTGCAATGAATGTGGGAAATAAACTGCGTTGTGGATCTGCATGTGTGGCTAAATGTTCACACCCATCATGTGAATATCTGGGGCTTTCTTCACTTTAAAACCCTCTTGGAATTTTTCTACACCTCTCCCCTTTCATCTCCTTGAGATATTTTTTGATATTTTTCATAGTTTGGAAAAGAAGCTGGGAGATCCTCTCTTCCTTCATTTCTCCAAATAATGGAGTCTTGCCTTTGTTTCTTCTGAACATCTTCACTTTTCTGTGAGAAGAAGCTTCTCCTTCTAATGACATAATATCTTGAATGTACAGGCTGAGCCAAGATTATGCTCTGATACCACTGTAATATTCCAAAATGGAAAAGACAAGAATATAGAACATATGCACAATTCCAATATGGTAAAATAAGAATTAAATATGTAGAACTCGAAAAATTTCGGAATACATCAAAACATCATAAATACGGGTAGAAAACAGTTGAGCCATATCATTATATATCAACATCAAATGAAAGTACATAGTGCTCCAAAAGGAATGCACTCAAGCCACAAGATGGCTGAAATACACCAAAGAAACGAAGCACTGGAAATGTGTTTTGTTGTTGTTGTTGCTGGAAACTATTGTTATTATGAAGAAAAAGCATGTGTAGAAGGCTGTTAGAGTGCTTCGAATGATCCATGATTTTCACCACAGATTCTACTCACAAAACCCAGAAAACCCCAGAAATGGTTTGGCAATATTTTAAGTTTGGATTTTCGGCCTTTTTTGAGTTGCCCACTGCATTTTTGCTGCCTGACTTACGCACTCGCTGGGAATGACTGCTGATACGGAGCTGAAGGAATTTCCTATCAGCTGCAACAACACCCAATCAACTCAATATATTAAGGGTTTTTCCCCTCACTGGAAAATAAGCTCAAAAATTGGAGATTTCTCTCCTCCACTGTTGCACCGTGCAACACGACACAATAACGTATAGAAATTGCGTTGATGAAGAAATTTATAGCTTGGTATAGAAACATGAATGTGGAAATGAATGCAATACTCTTCCAAGGGGCCCTTCAAGGAAATAGGTGGGATTCTTGCTCGAGAACACCCAGTGCTAAACAGCACAACAACCCTACTAAACAACAAAGGAATGCAAGTAGTCTAAACAGACCATATACAAAATAATAATCCAAAACATGAATAACAATGGCTGTCATCCCCTCCATATATAGTATGTGAGCCTTTTCACATTGGGTCCCATCCATACTTGTCACTAAGCTCATGCAAGTTGTCTTCCACAAAAATTGTGTTGTCTCATCATGAATGCCACTCCTCTATGACAACGCTGTTGACTTGCTCAAAGTTGACCTATTCAACATGTAGTTCCTCCAATTCACACCCAAACGTGCTTAATCCAGCTTCTTATTCTTCCTCCTTTCACATTAGGAGTGTTATTATTCCTTAAAAAGGGTTTTAGGGGCCTCCCTACCCACTCATTCACATACCTAGTGATAAAACAAACTATAATATTCCATTTAGATGAAGGCTAAATTTTTGGAATACTACAATGACAGATCTTGATCCCATGAAATTCTTTCTTGGCATAGAAGTTGAGAAATCTGAAAAAAGGAATTTTTATTTACCAAATTAAATATGCTAGAGATTTTCTAAAAAGATTCACAATGATAATTTCAAATATGTACCTACACCAGTTGCAACATGTACAATGTTAAGTAAGGATGATGAAGGATTATATGTCAATCCAACTCTATTCAAAAGATTGGTTGGCAGTCTCATGTATCTCACATCTATAAGACTAGATATTATGCAAGGAGTGAGTTTGATTTCCAGATTTATGGAGACTCCAAAAGGCACACATTGGAGTACATGAAAAATAATTCTAAGATACATAGCAAGAATTAGATATTGTGGCATAATGTATGCAAGTACAGAAAAAAATATTTGATTGAATACACAGATAGTGATTTTGCAGGAAGTTTGGATGATAGGAAGAACATTTCCAGTTATGTGTTTCATCTTAGTTCAGGTGTGATAGCATATGCATCTAAAAAGAAACCTATTGTGACACTATCATCAGTAGAAGCATAATATGTAGCAACAACATCAACAACATGTCAAGTAGTGTGGTTAAGAAGAGTATTGGATGGACTTAAGCAGAAAAAAAAAAAAAAAAAGGTTCAACAACAATATATTGTTACAACACCTCAACGATTGCACTATACAAGAATAGTGTGTTTCATCAAAAAAGAAAGCATATTGATACTAGATATCACTTCATTATAGAACTTGTGAGCAATGGAGAAGTTTAGTTGAAGCCTTGTAAATCTAGTGATTAATTGGCTGATATATTTACAAAGCCATTAGCAAAATATGTGTTTGAGTTTCACAAAAGAAACTTGAGTGTTGTAAGCCTAGCTGAGACATAGACTAGCAAGCATGTTTGAGTTGTCATGAGTTATGTTTTAGTTTAGTAGTCATAGTTAAGGGGGAGTGTTAAAATTGTTAATTAACTCCCTCATGAAGAGTTAGACAGTCAGTTAAGAAAGCGTTGAGTAAGTCAAGTTATGCGATAGATGAATTTGGTAAGTGAGTTAGAGAGTAAGTTAAGTGAGAGTTGAGTAAGTCGAAGCTATGTGATAGATGAGTTTGGTAAATGTGTGCATGTCAAGCGAGTCAGGATAAATACCCATGACTCAGTTCATTGTATTCAGTGAGAGTAATTGAATTTTTTGTGATTAATAGAAGAACTACAGCTCTTGCGTGTTTATTTTGTGAATTATTTATGTTATTTGTGCCTTTACTCTTTTGCTTTTCCAACAATAATGAGATCTATTTCATGCAAGCACCATTTTGATTCTGCATACCACTCCAAAAATATGGCAATGTGAATAATCAAACTTTGAATCGTTGTTTCAATTGCTAATTCGAAATCAAATCCGTAGGGAATCTCTTTTTTATCGAAAAAGACGCAAAAATTGGGATCTTTATATTTTAGTCGATGATAAATGATGCTGGAAAAGCTATTCTTCACGTCGGTCTGCCTGTGATTTATGAACACCTCGAATTGCAGCCCATAATTTTGCTTATCATACCCTGCCTTCTTTAAAAAAAAAGGGAAAATTTAACCCAAAGAGATCGATAGAAGAAATTCGAAACAATGGACCAAAATGAGCAAAGTCGAATCAAGATGACTGTAAGAGAGATTGATGAAGCAACACGAAAATATCCACAAATATGAGCAAAGAACAAAGCACAATATTTAAAGTGGGTTTATGAATAAAAGTAAGCGAATACCTATACTAGTAGGAAATGAGGTCTTGCTGGGAACTCATGTAGCTGCTGTATGTTAAGATGTTGCCTATAATCATATTATTTTTAATTTAATGTCAGTGTACCACAGGTAAGGTATTGGAGTAATTGGAAGACAGCTATATTAATCAATTTTCCAAATTTAACGTAATGGTCAGCCATGCTTGTCTGGATTGGATAACCAGGACATTGACTTTGAAGCTGGCTCTCTGATTCAAAGATTCTGGAATCTGAATAAGTTTATACCATGTCTCATCGATTGATTAATAGGAGAAAGATACTCTTGTATTACTCTATATTTGTATTTATTATTGAAAAATATTACAGAATATTTAATTTAATATAATATTAATTCTATTTTTATATAATGTGATTTAATATAATATTAATTATATTATTATAATGTGTTTTATTAATTATATAAATACACATATAATGAGTATTATAAAGACTTAATTTTAACAGTGTTTAAAAATTTACTATAATGTAAAGAAAATGAAATGGCCGTGAGTATTCTTTGATAACAATCTCTTTCTTTCACTTTGATAATTAGAATTATATATATATATATATATGAATTGTCTATAAAGGATGCAACATAATAGTTTGGACGACAGTTTTTCTGCCAGAATCCCATAAAAATTTCAGAAAGTCAGGTAGTTGGAGTAGTTGAATTGCATTTTTGATGGTGGAAATGGTTTCAACACCATTAAACACCCTTAGGGCACCCAAAATACTGAATTTTAACAACTGTAATCCAGATTTTCAAAAATCTTTACCGAAATTTTTCATATTTTTACCCAAATTTATGAATTATTTTGTAACCTTCTGTGTTAAATTTTGGTACCAAATTTTTACCTAGGTTGGATCAACCTCCTCGGAGATAGCATATATTTTTTCCTTTAACTTACGTAGCATGTTGAGGAGGTGAACCGGAGGATATAATTTTTTTAAGATTAAGTCGGTGTACTAGAAAATGACACTTTTTCCCTAACCTTTCCGTGGTTGGAGTGGACCGCATAATCACATAATGATTGCATATTATGAATACTCTTTAAAACTTGCAAAATTTGTTAAGTATTTTTTCAAATTCTAAATTCCATATATCTAATATAAATATTAATTTTTTTAAAATTTCAAATTTATTTATATATTTAAAAGTATTTTGAAAATAACATGAGTTTTTTTTTATAATAAAAAATGACAATCTTCCTTTAAGGAAAAAAAAGGGTTAAATTCTTAAAATACAAAAAAATTGAATAATAAAAAAATTACATCGTAAATGGGTGCTTTGTTGACGCTAGTTTGGTCAAACATTGGCATGAAACCATGTTCTCAATGAGGTTATGTGCCTCATATTTACTTATACAGTAACTATTAGAACACCGTAAGAAAAATAGAGGAATTATACCTCTTATTTCTATCTGAATTCTTCTCTATTAGCACATATAATTTGTCTAGATTTATGTATACTCTTACTATAACCTTTCTAGTTTCTTCAACTATAATTTTGCATTTAGTTGATGTAATACAATTATATGTCCTTTTCAGATATTTTACCAACATTTAGAATATTTTTCTTTAGCCCTTGAACTAATAATGCATCAACTTCTTTTGCATACGTCTCAAGTTTGATTCTACCTTTTTCCATAACTTAGGTTGGAGCAATATTTCCAACAATCACCTTACCATATTTTTTTTCTTGAGAGACTCAAACTTGTCCTTATCTCTAGTCATGTGATGAGAGCACCCATTGTCTATGTACCATTCATCTTCATATTCAAATTAATGAACAACTATGCCACACCTTATATGTTCTTCTTCTTTCTGCTTATTATGAGAAGTGTGGGTGGATCCATCTTTCTCAGTTCCTTTGGTACCAATATTCTTATCTGGTTTTTTGCCTTGTTGTCTATGGAGATCCATTAACTTGTTCCTGCATTCTTTGTTACATTCATTTCGGTTTCATATTCCTCTTATTGTAATCAATTGTTTCTTGTGAAAAAACATGTTGCAAGAAAAAAAAATATCCCTTAAATAAACTTGAGTATATAGGAATTGTTGATCTTCATGTCAAGTGGATATTTCATTGAGATAGAAATATTCTTCTGCAATTTGTTGCAACGTGTACAAAGTAATGAAAAATAAAGAACCCAACATCATTGTTCAGTGGAGATAATCAATTGATACTTCCATAGTTAGGAGCAAATTATTTCCTTTGAAAATTCACTTTCCTTGGTTGTTGTTCTGGTTGAATTCTTATATGTTTCTTTAGCATTTCATGTTTTTCATTGTAACTCTTCAAGTTCCTTGCACTAGCCTATGAAATATATTCCCTTTTTATAATTTCATGAAAACCAAGGTCAAATTCAATAGAGGAAGACCTTTGACTACTAAGAATGTTATCCAAAATCTTAGTAGTTTATTGAAATTTTAGATGTTTATCCTTTTCTTCTAATTTACCTTTTATAATGTTTATGTCAACTTCTAGCCTTTGAAATTTTTCTTCATTTTCAATATATTTGCAATACCCCTCTGTTTCTATGTAAATATATTTCTATTTTTAGATCGCACTATTTTTATATTTGATGGCTATAAAGCCATGATGGTTTTGAATTAAGGTGAAAAATAATGTACGATGATGTAATAAATGATTTTTATTAATGAAAATAAAACCTATAAAATACTTGGGAAAGAAACACTAGAGTTAAGAGTTGTTTACCAAGATCCAGAAACTAGTGTTGGTATATGAAATCAAAATAATATTCCCTTAAATAACTCCTAAAAATATGTAGGAGTTTATCAATAAGATTTATTATGATTGGAGATAAAATCTATTAAATCACTCAGTTTTAGAAAAAAACTAAGGATAATTTTATCCATGATAACAATTAGGTTAGTATAGGTTAGTCCTAATTTAATTAGGTTGAGTCAATTAGGTTTGAATAAGGTCTTTTGAATTCATAATTTTCAAAGAATGCACATATGTGAGGGGTCTTGAAGGTCATCTTTCATGTGATAAGGGTCAATGTCAAAGAAAAATCTTAAAAAAAATCTCATGCATGAGTAAATCTGGTCATTTTTGTACATTTGGCACTTTTACAAATTTCCGCAGAAAAATCAGTGTAAAATAGTGAGGGTTTGCTATGCAAGTTCCTAACACTTCCGCAGCGAATTCACCCTCCCGAACACTGGATGCACGACAAAACTTGTCTTATTTTCTAACGGTGGGAAAAGGTTGCGGTTTTGTCATAAAGGTCAAATCAGTTATTTATCAAAGCATATTAGCCCATCATTGCTCTATTCCATTATTTTTCATCACAATGCATACGCATGCTTGATTATCATTTCCTTTTACCACCCACTCATCCAACCTGTTCATTCTGATTTTCAATTAAAAAAAAAAACACTTTACCCTAATCCTTGTAAGTTGCTTCAATTGTCTTAACAGTGGTCTAGAGGCCTAGGTTCTGACCAACATCTGTCTTAGGCTTAGTTTTACCTATGTCAAAGGATTTCTATGTTGTCTCAAATTCTTTTACAGGTTTCAAAGAAGGAGTTGATCAACATATTTTGGAGACATGGCATCACAAAAGAAATTGCATAAGGGGGAACTGTTGTTATATATGAGCCTATGGATATGAGGATGCTCGAGGAAGACCCTAGATTCTCATAGGAGTTTGATCATGTAGGTTTCCTTCGATTATGTCAAAAGTTACAAGGATACCATGCATGGGTTTCGAATGATTTTGCTGTTAATTTCATTGGTATAGGGTCGAAAGTAGGTATTTTAAAATTTGTTGTGTCTGCTGACACAATTGCACAGGCTACTGAGATCCCAAGATCAGGAGAGTCATGGTTTAAGGTGATGAAATTCAAGTTGCGCAACTATGATGAAGTTTTTAAAGAGGAGCACAAAGGCATGAATATGAGTTGAGGCATCCCAGAACATGCCTCAAGGAGAATTATTCCAAATTCTTAATGGCGATTTAGAAGTATTTCACCTGTGAAAGTAGATTCCATATGATCTATCAATATCACTTCAAACTACTGCTACACTTCACAAGTAAAAAACCACTGGACTAAATTTTTTATTTGTTTAGGAGCTTGGGGAAAATGGCAGATAAGGTTTAGGAAAAACATGAAACCAATTATGCCTCTGTCTTTCATCATGCTTTGATCAAATTGATGGTAGTAAAATAATCGAATAAACTAAGAAGAGATTGGTCTACATTCTTTTTTTTGAGAGGATATGAAGTTGATTTCCTCACTCCTAAGAAGACACCAAAATCTAAGTCTAATACACCAAGGAAAAACAAGGAGTCTAGAGCTAAACCTTTAGTTGATCATGTGACCGAAATGCAACCTATGGTAGAACCTATAGAGTTGGAGATTGAGCAAGTGCAGGAGACTATGGTACCAAAAGAGACTTCTACCAGTAGTCAGGTAAAAACATACACAAGGACCCATAGGAGGCTTACTAGAAGTCAAACTGAGGGAAGAGGTAAGTTAGCAGACATCCTAGAGGCAATTGAGATTGAAGAATCTTCTATTGTAAAGCCTGTGGAAACTAAGGGAGTAGAGACTAAAACGAAGAGCCTTAAGGCTAATAAATTAGACTTTTCAAAAAAATATTTAGAGTTTATCTTTAAACATAGGAATCCATTCACTAGTTCACAATTGTCTAAAGGAAAAATGTCATAGAAGAAGCCTAAGAAACTATAGAATAATAATATGCCATCAGGAGAGGAAATATCATAATTATCTCCAGAAAAGGTAGAGTTAATCAAGGGAAGAAAGGGTAAAGAGTAGGTCCAAGAAAATAATGAGTTGGAGCTCTTACAAAAGCAACTGAGGGAAGCTAGAGAAGAGTTTTTGGAAGCTAAGTTGGAGTTGGCAGATTTCAAACAGGGAAGGCTGGAGATGGAAAATTTCAAAAAGGAAGTGAGCAAGCAACTATATTTCTTCAATGAGATGGCAGATAAGTCAATGAAGATGTTGAATAGGACATTGCCCCAACATAGTACGATGAATCATATTTTTAGGAGAAATAGGTGGCTACAAGAAGAAAGAAGGAAGCTACAAGATCAAGTCAAAAACTTGGAATCACAGATGGAGATGGTACAAGAAGAATTGAAGAGAAAAGGTCTTAAGATGAGTCTGCAAGATGATGATGTTAATCCATGAAAAATGGTAGGCCACACATTTTTGGATCACATTGTGTCTTATGCTATCATAACCAGGAATATACAGGCTTTATAAGTGTTTTTGAGGTAAAAAGGGAAGAAATGAGAAAAATGTTAGTGAACTAGGTACTTTCATAGTGCATTCCAAGCTTAAAGGTGAGTTTTTGCTATGAAAGTGTTGTAGGTTTCTTTGAGGGGAAACTTCTTAAAAAATATCAGAACATGGGTGACATGGAGAATTTTTTTACTTTATCAGTCCCAAGGAAGATCCTCGAGCAGTCAGAAAAGTAAAAAATTGTGCACAAGGTGGATTTATGAGGTTCCTACAAAAGTGCACTACGAAAGTTCCTAATACTTTGTTTTTATTCCTACGTTATGTATTTTTTGATCTTTTTTGGGTAGACCACACAGTAAATAGGTGGCTAAGTCATCAAATGAGATGAGGAATATCATTGGGCCATTTTTTTAAGTGGTTATCTCAGCAATCAACTCCACATGGCTAACAACTCATCATGATGCCACCTCACAAAATGGAAAGCTCATCATCAACTTAGCTTTATAAAGACCTTAAATCTAGTGTATCGGTTTTCTACCTCAACATGCCAGTTTGGTTCGATAGGGATGACAAGCATGGTTGTTATATATATCATTAAATTAATTAATGGTCATATAATCCTATTTTAATTCCAACTACATTAAAATATAAAATATCCCTATTAATCCTCAATATGATGTAATCATATTTGAATTAGGTCTCTAGGTTAGTATCGAAGTCTAGCCTAGGTGGTAGACCTTTGTATGAGAGATCTTTTTCTATAAATGAGAGGTTTATTGAATTTGAGAGGGTTGGTTGATGAATGTAGATTAAAGGGCTATTATGTGATTCTGTTTTACCAAGCTAATATATAGTTTTAGTAATTGTATTTTAGACCTGCGATATATTTTGAGCTTATGTGTTTGTGTTTTTCCATTTCTCATATTATCATCAGCTTCATAGTGTCATGATTACTTGGAATTCATAGTATTATGCTCTAATTTCCTTCATGTATTATGTTTTTGCTATAAAAAATTATTTTTTAAGCTTAATTGCCTCAGCTTCCATGAACTACATTTGCGTGTGATTTAAGCCCCATAGCTGACCCCACACCCAATGGTAGCCTTTCATACATATTCCACCCTGAAAATCATTTAAAATACAAAAATATTTAGCCATCTACAATAGAGATCTTACCTTGAGAATTCATTTGTTTTCTTTGAGAGATAGCCCTCTCTGACTAGAAGGGATAAATTTCAGTCCAAAGTGGTTTGAAATAGTTGCATTAGGTTGACCATTGAACAACCCAAATGGTGCCATCTTAGTGATAACAGATGGAATAAAGTGTCAAAGGAGAGAAAGGTTGACTTTAAACAAAGAGGAGCAAATATTTTTTTTCGAAAAAAAAGAATCATAAGCCATTGGGTTGGCAGAACCAGAAAAGCGGAACACTACTAAGGAAAAATATGCTATGAAAGTAACGCATAAAAATACATTATTTGGAATCAAAAGAGGTTGTTGATTCTAGGAGGCAAGCGATCTCAGCTCGGGGGTAACTGGAGGATCAGTTCATTGGGAGGATAGTGTTTTTCACAATATTGTTTATATTCTACAATAGGATTTACAGATTTAACATTATCCTTGTTATCATATGTATGCAACTTATGATTAAGATTGTTAATCCTTTTCATGGGAAGAAAATTTTTTCTTGTAATATTAAGAACTTCATATAACTTGCCTTCTTCTGAATCAGTAATTCCATCTCAAATAAAATACTCATCTTTTGATACATCATTATTTTCCATAAAAAAAAAATTACCTATTGGTTCTCATGATGAAAAATATTCCTTTGTTTTTCCTTCATAGATTTCCTATATATCTTCCCAAACTTCCTTTGTAGTTACATAATGCATAACCCTTTTTAATGTTGAATCATGTATGCTATTAATTTTTAGGTCCCCATATTACTAGTGTAGTTCCTTATTGTTATTATTGTAGCCCCCTTATTGTTATTGTTGTACCCATGTAACCCACATATTTTTATTATTGTTCCCTTACATTATTATTACTAGGTTAGCTAGGATTATATTGTGACCCCATGGACTCCTATATATAGAAGGAGGTTTTGTCATTTGTATCATTAAAGAATTGTTCATTTATGTAATGTATTGGAGGTTTCCCTCTCGAAGTGGCTGATTTCTAAGGCGTTAATATCTCTTTTCTTCTATTTCTGGAGCTGGTTTCATAACATTTGGTATCAGAGCTTTGTATTCTAGGGTTTCGATGCTCCAAATAGGTCCGCGTGGAATTTTAGCTATAAATTTTTTTCTACGAAGGTTCAGAAGCTAAAACTTTACAAAGAAAATCTGAAATCTTGAGTAATGTCGTGTAGAAATTTCATATCTTGATTCGCAATATTTTCAGAGATATGATTTATGGAAGTTAGGGTTTTCTCAGGCTCCCGAATTTCACCTAAACAAGTCATTGTGGAATTTTTGCTATAAATATTTTTCTACGAGGGTTCAGAAGTTGAAATTTTTACAGAGAGAAGCCGAAATCTTGAGGAACTTCTTGTACAAAATTTAGATCTTGGGTCGCAATAGGTTCGGAGATATGATCTATGGAAGTTAGGGTTTTTTCAGGCTCCCAAATTTCATCTCAAAGAGGTGACCTTGGGAAAATCTTCATAACTCTCTCTCTCTGAGCATCGGATTGGAATTTTGTAAAAAGTGGCCGAAAGTACATGGACTCTAGTTTCTTGATTATCAATTTCAGAGCCTAAGGAGGAAACAAGGAGAAGTGACATGTCGTACAAGTGCACTCTATTGAACCAGTCCATAATTAGGTCAATGTGGGATATTCGACATAACTTTGTCTCGAGGTATCCAAATTAGGTCAGAACTATGGCATTCGAAAGACAATTCAGCGGGATACTACATGACCAAATTTCAAATTTTGAAGATCCATAATTACATATATAATTCAGTTTCAATATCAAGCTCCTAAAAAGTAAGAAAAAGGTGTGTATTGTTTTCTAAAATTGCATAAGTCTTGTTTGAAAAATCAATTTTAAGTGATTCCAAGGGCATATTGAGCATAGATATCAGTATTGGGTTCTAAAATTACCCCTAAAAATAATTCAACACCCATTAAGCCCTCAAAATACTTTACTATGACTCATGAAGATGAATAATTGCAACATGATCTATCAAAATTACAAGAGCAAGTGCACCAAATTTCGCTCTCGCAAAGAGCAACAAAAAATGAAATGGAAGTTTTGAAGAAAGGCGTGGAAGAAAATATGGATGGTTTGAAGAAAGACGTGGAAGCTAAGATGTATGACATGGAAGCTGGCATGGAAGGTAAGATGGATGACATAGAAGAAAAAATGAAAGACAACATGGAAAACATGAAGAATGATCTAAAATAAGACATGGAAGGTTTGAAAAAGTTGATACAAGAAATGTTTCCTAATGGTGAAAAGATAGTAGAGGAAACTCATGATGAGAACAAAATAAATGTTAATCGTGATTTCATAAACTCTAATGTTGGATGGAAGAACTACCATATTCCAACGATGGATATGAGGAAGTTTGATGACAAGGATCCTGCAACATGGATACTACATATGGAGCTATATTTTGATCTCAATAATGTGCAAAACACACAAAATGTGCGCATTGCAACCTTAAATTTAGAAAAAAACACATTTGTATGGTATCTATGGCTTTGCTCCCATAAAAAAATTGTCACTTGGTCAATTTTTGCGGAGGAAATGATAGCACATTATGAGGATACAAAGAGCAACACCTACTTTAGCCAATTGATAAATCTCAAACAAAAGGGTTCAGTGGTGGAGCACATTGAGTACTTCCAAAAATTGAATATAAGGGTAACTGATATTCTATATGAACACAGATTGATGTCTTCATAGGGACTTTAAAGGATAACATCCAACATGAAGTTCACGTTTGGGAACCTGATTCATTGGAGAAGGCATTCAAGCTAGCAAGAAAAATTGAATGTAAAATTATGGAGACAAGGAAGCCTACCACTCACATCTATAAAGATGGAAGTGTTGCTACTCCTAGAATTCCACTACCTACAAGGTTGACACCACAAAAATTGGAAGAAAAAAGAGCAAAAGGGCTTTGCTACAATTGTGATAGAAAATAAACTAAAGGTCATAAGTGTGCTGAGAAGAAATTATTTTACATATATTGTAAAGAGGAGGAAGAAAATGAACAAGAAACTTCAAAAGAAGAGGATATACATCAGGAACCAACCCTAGAATAAGAATAAATGAGTCTTTCCATATCGTGTGATGCATTGGCAGGAATTACCACTCCCCAAACTCTCAAGATAGAAGGACATATAAAGAAGAAAACGGTAATAGTGTTGATTGATTTGGGTAGTACCCATAATTTTTTTCATTGTAAGGTAGCCAAGGAATTGAATTGTTTCCTATACCCAGCCCCAGAATGTCAAGTGATGGTTGCAAATGGAGGAACTATAAATTTCTCTAGAAAATGCCATAATATCAAGTTAACCATGGGGGAATATGTATTGAATATTCCAATGCTTTCCATTCCAATGGGAGGTGTTGATGTTGTACTAGTATAATGGTTACAATCTTTGGGGACAATAGCTTTTAATTTTCAGGAAATTTTCTTGAATTGTTTTTCGGAAGGAAAGGAAATTGAATTACACGGTATCGTAGGGAAGCCAAGAAAGATAATAAGCTTCAATGTCATGACAAAGCTTCTGAAGAAAGAACAACCAGGCGTAATTGCATAATTATGCTCACTAGAAGTTCCAACATCAAAATCATTTATTTCTCCAAATCTCCAAAAAGTCTTGGAGAATCATTCCAAGGTGTTTGAAACTCCCAAAGGACTCACACCTATTCATGATCATGATCATGCTATTCATTTGATTCCAGGAAGTGTTCCTCCAAACATCAAGCCTTACAAATATCCTTATTTCCAAAAGAGTGAAATTGAACGTATGGTTGTAGAAATGTTAGAGGTTGGTATAGTTCAACCTAGTCAAAGTTCTTTCTCTGCCCCAGTAGTATTGGTGCACTATAAGGACAGATCATGGTGCGTGTGTTCATATTATAGGCAGCTCAGTATGCTCACTATTAAAGATCAATTTCCCATTCCTGTGATTGATGAATTATTGGATGAATTACATGGCACGATTTATTTTACCAAGTTGGATCTTCATTTAGGATATCATCAAATTAGAATGAAGACTGAATATATTCCGAAAACAACATTTTGAACTCATGAGGGTCATTATGAATTTTCGGTCATGCCTTTTGGCCTTACCAATGCACCTTATATATTTCAAGGGTTGATGAATTCCATTTTCAAACCATTCGTTAGAAAAACTGTGCTATTATTTTTTGATGGCATACTAATATACAGCAGGTCTTGGAAGGATCATGTTCAGCATGTTGACATGGTTCTCACACTACTGTAGGAGAAACAATTATATGCAAAGAGATCCAAATGTTTCTTTGGAGTGCAAGAGGTTGAATATCTGGGTCATATTGTATCTCACGAGGGCGTTAAGGTAGACCCTAACAAAATTAAATGCATTAAGGAATGAAAATTCCCCATAACCATAAAGCAATTATGAGGATTTCTCAGGTTAACAGGGTATTAGTGCAAGTTTGTTAAGAATTATGGGAGAATAGAAACACCTTTAACAACATTATTGAAGAAAGATGCATTTTCATGGACTCCTGAAGAAACTAAGGCCTTTGAACATCTTAAAGAGGAAATGTGCCTAGCACCATTATTAGCTACGCCAGACTTCACAAAAACCTTTATTGTGGAATGTGATGCCTCGGGAAATGGAATTGGTGTTGTTTTAATGCAAGAAGGAAGACCCGTTGCTTTTGAAGTTGTCCAATCAAAGGAAAGTATTCACAGAAAGTTATTTATGAGAAGGAAATGTTGGCAATATTACATGCACTAAAGAAATGGCAAGCTTACCTAATGGGAAGGCACTTCAAGGTAAAAAATGATCATGATAGTCTTAAACACTTTTTGGAACAAAGACTATCCTCAGAAGAGCAACAAAAATGGGTCACAAAGATGTTGGCTTATGACTTTGAAATCATCTACAAAAAAAGGAAGCTAAATGTTGTTGCAGATGCACTCTCAAGAAAGGATGAAGAGGTGGATGCATTGGTTTTTGCAATTTCTATTATCCAACCAGATTGGATAACCGAAGTAAGGGATGAAGGGAGGAAGGATGAAGAAGTGTGGACACTAATTCAAAAGTTGTAGCAAGATCCTAGTACATATGATACATTTAGTTGGAAAAATGATTCCTTATGTTACAAATATCGCTTATATCTTTGTAATAATTCCCAACTAAAACAAAAGATTCTTTTAGAATTGCACACTCTTATCATCCTCAATCTGATGGTCAAACTAAGATAGTGAACAAATGTTTGGAAGATTATCTTCGTTGTTTTGTATCTAATAAATGAACACAATGGGTCAAGTGGTTACCTATGGTTGAATGGTGGTATAACACTTCCTTCCATACTGCAGCAAAAATGACCCCATTTATGGCACTTTATGGATATCATCCACCGTCCATCACATCATCTTTAAGAGAAAATTCTAAGGTGAAAGAAGTGGAAGATCACATCGAGCATCAACAAAAAGTTCTCCAACTCTTAAAGGATAACCTAAATTTGGCACAAAATTGAATGAAACAATATGCAAATCAACATCAGAGCGAGAGAAGTTTTGATGTAAGAGACTGGGTATTTTTACGGCTACAACCATACAAAAAAATGTCCCTCAAGAATGCTAAGAAGGATAATAGATTGTTGCCAAAATACTATGGTCCTTACAAGGTGTTGCAAAATATTGGTACTATGGCATACAAATTGGAGCTTCCTAATTCTTCGCGAGTGCATCTAGTTGTCCATGTTTCATGCTTAAATAAGGTTATAGGTGACAAACTTCTAGTTCAAACAATATTGCCAGAACTTGATGAGGAAGGAAAAATCATATTGGAACCTGAAACAGTCACGGAAACAAGAATTCGAGAGCTACGAAATCGATTAATTTCAAAGTATCTCATCAAGTGGAAGAACTTACCCACTGAAGATTCTACATGGGAGGATGAGAATTTTATATAGAATCATCCAAAGCTACTCAAGGATTGAGGACAACACTTTTTTGAAGCAGAGGGGAATTTTAGGTCTCCATATTACTAGTGTATTCCCTTATTATTATTAGTGTAACCCCCTTATTGTTATTATTGTACCCCTATAACCCCGATATTGTTATTATTGTTCCCTTAAATTATTATTGTTAGGTCAGCTAGGATTATTTTGTGACCCCATGGAGTCCTATATATAGAAGGAGGTTTTGGCATTTGTATCAATAAATAATTGTTCATTTATGTAATGTATTGGAGGTTTCCCCCTCGAAGTGGCTGATTTATAAGGCGTTGATCTCTCTTTTCTTCTATCTTTGGAGATAGTTTCATAAATTAATGATGTCCCTTAATTCCTTATTATTATTTTACACTTCTTCACCTAATGGGGGAGTTTTGATTAACTATTGGATAATAAATACTAGACATCAAAACCAAGGTTTATTAGATTAGAATTCATATTTTCTTTCCATTCTGGACAATTATCATTACTTAGCATAGACATACCTTTATTTTCCATTGTTTCTGACTTTCCTTGTTCTTTTGTGGTAGATTTTTCTTGACCCATGAATGAATATATTGCCACAACATCATATGCATCATTCTCACTGATCTCCTAAATTGACATATTCCTTTGTGCTTATTTCTTCTTTTTCTTCTTTTCCATCGTCCTTGATCCACTTCAAGAGATCAAGATTCAATTGGAGTGACCTACTCTAATACCAATTGTTAGGAAAAATATTGAGAGGGGGGGTGGGGGGGTGGGTCGGGTGTGAATCAATATTTTAGACTCACTTAAAATTTTCAACTTCTATTCTGAATTATGTACACTACTATTATTTAAGCAACCTGCGTGTGTACGTGACTTCTGTGGAATACAACCGCTTATATCGAGTTAATCAATTCTTCACAAGTTCCATCACTTCTTTATCTTTAACCATTGCATTATTAATTTCATCAGACGTAATCATGCAATAAAGATAAGAATAAATCATCACACATAAGAAACACTAAAACAAATGAGGACACCAGGATTTTAGGTGGAAACCCATTGTGGGAGAAAATCACCGATTACGTTGACTCTATCTTCTTCTTTTATTATTAAGAAAACTTATTACAATCTCATATTGATGCAGGCTATTATAAGTACATAGACACCCACCTGTAGAAGAATAAAACCTTCTATCGTTCTTAATCACCCACTGGAAGGGAGCTCTAACCCCCTGATATCATTGACCAACTCCTACCAGAATGGAGCTCGTACCCCCTCATCTCGTTTACCAGATCCTACCAGAAGGGATATCCTACCCCCTGAACAGATTTAGCAGCTACCACTTGAAGGAAGCTTTGACTCCCTCCATGTAGGCTCGAACCATCAACACCCCTATGGACCATGTTTCATAATATTTCATATTGGATCCACCTAACTCAAAACATCAAAACCTGTAGGCCACCTTTCATCATATTTTCAAACTAGACCCACTTCCATCATTAAGCCAAATACCAAATGATAATTCTGAAACCAATCACTAAATCAAATCACTGAACCAATTGAATCAAAAAATAAACCATTGAATATCAACCAATTCTTACAACTAGATCAAACCAATCCATATTATATATAAACCATTAGATCAAAACCATTAATCAATACACCTAGTCATACACTGTTAGTCATCACAAAAACCAATTGTTGTCACTACAAACCCTGATCAAACATACATCAAAATGTATACGCTACTTCTTTGAAGCACACCCGCGTATGTACACTCTTATTTTGTATCATACTCACATACAAATCTCAAACCATTGGCAACTGAATATGAATAATTGTATTACTGAAGTAACCACTGAATCAAGTTCTGAACTAATTTGAGATTACCAATCACATATCACGAAATTGTAGCATGATTACTAACTAACATTCCAATCATGAAAAACCATAACTCAATCAACACTATCAAACAAATGTAAACATGATCAAGATTTCATCAACGAATAACAACAAATAAACCAGCCATCATCAACTATAAATATCAAGCATAAGTTCAAACCCTTGTTTGTATATGATGCTTCCACAAGGCATATTCGCGTTTGTACATGCTTACCATAAACAACACTCACGTAAAAGTATTCACATACTAAATAAATTCACTAAATTTATACGTGACTATAGGGGATCATATTCACGTATGTATGTGAATATATATTAGCAGGCTAGCATACAGATATAAAATTACTAAAACATACTTGCGTTGCACCCTCAACACATATTTCGAAAACTTCATTATGACATATTCATATCATAATATCATTATCATCACAAATCTGTCATTGTTAGATGCTTAGACATTTGTAACAACTAATTAAATCAAGCATATATGTCAACATATCTTCATATCTTTCAAATTTGAGTCTTCTCCATGCTCCCTAGCGCACACCTATTTTAGATCAAATCACACATTAATAACCCATAACTTTCACACCTAACACTTTGATCTCCATCTCCTTATATAGCTTTATCCTTCACCAATACCTTAGGCCAATCCCTTAATAATTTCATTGGTATTCTTTGACGGGATTAAATAACTATTGTCGCACCAACTACTATGGGCCAATACCATGGTAAAGGCCCCTAGTATCCAGATTACCATGGTGTTGATTATGAATGCGAATTTTCTTCACTATACCTGCATATGTACGTGACCTTTCTTTACAGGACTCGTGTATACTTTTTCAAACTTTACCTTTACCATACATTTGTCTCTGAACTCTCCTTTCTATGTTCATACCAGTTGTAGCATTTGTATCACTCTGCATAAACATCATGTTATGACAATGTTGACATCTTTATTAAATAGGTTGTCATCAAGAACAACACATAAGTTATAATGCCAACACACGGTGCTTATGATTTAGCACCCAAGCACTTAGGCCCCTCAACATATCAACATAGAATTGTTTTAACAAAAATGTATTCTCTTATATATTATCTCGGTATGTAAGATCCTATTTATAACCCATGGTCATAATGCACTTAACGTTTAGCTCTCAAGGGCTAATCCCCCTCACTATATCAACATATTTCCATTATATAAAAAACTGTAGGCTCGAGGATTTTCTGATATTCCAATATAGTTAGTCATAGTTATACTCCTAGACATGGAAGAGCCTAGTTCTAGCTCTAAGGGTTTAGAGCCCTCAATGTATCAATAACTTGAAATTTTTGTGGTGCACCTATGTTGAAGTTAGTTTATATTCCAATATTTGGTGCCCATGCTCTATCAACAAGCTTAAAGTTTATTAACAAACACATTTCCCATCATCTATACTCCAAAAGTTAAATTTTGGCAAGGTTTTCTAGTGTTAAGTGTTTTGGGGCATTTACTCATATTCCAATATAAAAGGCCAAAGTTGAGGTTCACTTCTCCAACATGTGATATCGATTTACTAACAATTTTAAGTAATAGAAAACTTTCCAACTATTGATAGACAAATTTCCTAATGTCTGTACTGAGAAGTTTGTGTGTTTCAAGTTGTTTTAGTGTTAAAGATTTTTGGGTGTGTCCCAATATTTTAATGTAAAAGGCCAAAATTTTAAATTCAACATTCTCCACATGCTTCCAACACATAATCACAAAGGTGTGTTGTTACAAAGCCTTATACATAAGGTTCTAAATTCCTCAACATATTAGTGTTTTAAACAAAGGCCTTAGTGACAACCCTTGATCACAAGGTACTTAATTTATAACACTTAGAGCTATAAAGACCTTAAAAAAAGGTTGGTTTTATAAGTGATTTCAACGTTGAAAGTTCAGGGATTTCTATGATATCCCAATATGAAAGCACCTAGACATGGTATAGGGGCATGTGATGAGGTTCCAAAGTGCATAAGAACTAATAAATGAACCATGTCAACTAATAAATGAACCATGTCAACTATCCAGGAATGCAATTTCAAAAGGACAAGTAACAAAATCATGTAGTTGGAGAAGTTGGTATTTGAAGGAAGTGTTCGGTTCAAATTATTTATTGATTAATAAGAAAGAAATGGTGATTGAAAATTTTCAGAAGAGAAGAGTGTACTAGAGAATAAAACATAAGAAATTAAAGTTTAGAGCAAAGTGTACTAGAGATACGAAGCGGGAATTTAGCGTTGCAGTTTTGATAAAACCAAAAACACATTGACTCGAGCTAGTGGAAATTTGCGAAAATTAAGGCAGATTAATGGAATATTTGGAATCCGCCAAAGAGTAGTGGTTCAATAAATTCCAAATATATCCTGGAATCCAATCCAATCTATAAAAGTGACATACATTTCATAGATTCTAGGAATGTCATACCATCTGTAATCAGATAAGGATGCTAGTGGAAATTTAATATTGCAATGTTTAAAAAACGACAGCCGGGTTGAACAAGTACAAAGACTTCGTGCTTTACAAAGCTTAATTTTAATATTTCATAACTTTACTACTTATAACTATATGCCTGCAAAATGCTAGATGTTGGTTTCAGTCAAATGAGAACTCTTAGAACACAATAAAGGTCATTCACAAAATAAAAGATATGATACTTCACGATATGCAAAAACCGAGTAGCTACGATGTTCAAACTTTTTCACATATAAAATTATCTCTTTTCCACATACGCCAAAATGCACAAAACGCAGCAATGTTTAATAATAGTGTTGAGTGTTCACATGCAAAGCATTAAAAAAACCGACGATAGTCTTCACAAGAGGTATACGACATGCATATTGTTTATAGACTGTTCTCATTTTTTTTCTCTTTCCGCTATACGCCAAAAGCACAAAATGCCAACGATGTGCAATGATAGTTTTCGGTGTTCACATGTAGAGCATTAATAAATAAATCAATGATACCCGCTGATTCACTCTTTTTCTTTCCCATCTCACCTGCCCTCAAATACTTAAAAAATAAATAAAAAAATTGCAACGATCATTTTCGCGTGCGGTAGATTCTATTGTTTCGATTTTAAAAAACAATAAAAATCTTTGGCGTAGGAATCTAAAACTTCAGGGGGTGTTGATGTCGGCAGAATATAACGTCTGTGTGCTTGAACACCAGGTTTTTGATTGGAAATTTTGAAAATTTGGCAAGGATTTTTTTTGTAAATCTAGGTTATAGTTATCAAACTTCAATATTATTTTGGGTGTCTTAATATTATTTTGCGTGTCTTAGATGTTTTTGAATGTGCCAAATCCATTTCCACCGTTAAAAAGCATAACTCAAACACTGCTATTACAAGATTTCCTGAAATTTTTTTGCCTAGATTTCCACCAATTTTAATTGTCCCGCAATTCCTCCACCTCCATAAACAACTCCATATTTTAAGAAAGTCAAATTATGACAAGATTTTGATAAAATTTTAAGGAATTTTTTGAAAAATCTAGTTATATGTGTCAAGCTTTAGCATATTAAGTGTCCCAAAATTTTTGTATTAAATCTATTTCCATCTTAGAAAAATGTTTCAAACATTCCCATAATCAAATTTATTGAAAATTTTCTTGCAAAATTTCAAGCAAAATTATAGCCTAATGAAACAATGCCTATAGAAACACCTTTCCTTTCCATAATAATAAAACTTCTTACAATTTATCATTGTGCCAATATATGTAATTTGCATAATTAAGTTGCTCAAAGATTTTTTTGGGATGCTAAGTCCTTCTAAATCATAAGAACACATTTTAAACCAACTTCAATTTTTTTAAGAAATTAATATCTTCAATAAAAATATCTTTTATTAGATTGAGATTATATTATTATCATTTCTCCCTTCCTCAAGTTATGTTGCGTGTTAATCTGGATTTGAAATCTGTCCACGACCTATATAACTGCGAGCAATGCTAAAATATGAATATGTTCAAATTTTTTTGAAGTGTTTTGTTGTGTTGTTCATGATCTTCGCTTTCCGAAGTCGATGTTGTTGCGCTCTTTGGAGATGGTATTAGAGCAGCGACATACGGGTGTTAGTGTTTAATAACTAAATAAAAATTCTTTAATGCGGAATATAAAACTGTAATGCCCAGTAAAAACATACCTCTAGCCATTGATGCCTCACAAAATCTGACTGCTATGAGAAATTCCAAGGAAGTCACTTTGCAAAAATCAAATGGTCCTCAACGTTTCTGTTTCCACAGATTTTCCAAAGTCAAACTCAAATTTTAAACTTCTTTCGTTATTCAAAAATAATCGAAAGTTTTGAACTCTAAAATAGTTAAATTTGTATGCAGCCTAGCTGCTATTGAAACTCCAACATCACGCGGTCCATATTTTCTATTGCACACGATATCTTAAAAAACAAACTCTTTCAACTCTCATGCATGCGTCAACTCTTTACTGCTGGGTATATGCATATGTGTTTCAACTATATGCGTATGTGGTTCAACTTATATTGTAATACAATATTTGCAGACAGAAAATTTGAAAACAAACTTACGATGTGCAGTCCAAAGATAGAAGGCTTTTCAATCTGAAATCTGAAAGGGCTTCCAAGCTCTGCTAATTCTAGTTGATGGTGTAAAACTGAAGGGAATGAAAATTAGTGAGCTTGGGGACCAAACAGAAATTTTATAGCCTAGCTTCCATCAAGCTTCTGTTGGCTATGTGTCAAATACTCCACTGATCACGGTAGAGAACTGCAGTGGGAGTAATGGACCACTTCAGAAGCTCCCAACAAGAAATTAATGAACTGCAGTTGATTTCCATAATTTAAGGAAATTAATGCAGTTAGTTTCCATAAATTAAGGAAATCACTGCAGTTGGTTTCCATAATTTTACTCCAGTTGTTTCCAGAAATAACTCAAGTTGAGAGACGAAGCGTAACATTCTCCCACTTGGTCCATACTCCCAAAATTAATGTCTCATCTTAAAAACCCATTGATAATTTGTATTAAGCAATAGATACATGAATCATGGCGATAAGTCTTCTAATGACGAGTATTATCTTCCATGTATTACTATGTATTTATTTCTATTAAAATTTATGTGGTAACAATTTCTTAATGAATAAACCCCATGTTTATTCTTGGTCCTACACAGATGAATTCTCTCAAATCAAATTAAGGTGCACATATATATGAGAAAAACATCACAATAATTAAGAATTTCATTAAAAATAACATTGTTCATACAATGAGAAACTACATAATGGAACCAAGTCCCATATTCATTACATGATCCTTAAATTTAAACGGTGGCATGCCCTTAGTCAAAGGATCAGCGATCATCAACTCAGTGCTAATGTGCTCAATGACCACTTTATTTTCTTTAACACGTTCCCTTATATCTAAATACTTAATGTCGATGTGTTTATTTCGACTCCCACTTTTGTTGTTCTTAGCCATAAAAATAACAGCTGAATTGTCGCAATATATTCTCAATGGCTTAGAGATAGAATCCATAATTCTAAGCCCAGAAATGAAATCCTTAAGCCATACACCATCTAAAGTAGCCTCAAAACAGGAGACGAACTCGGCTTCCATAGTAGAAGTGGCAATCAAGGTCTTCTTGGTACTCCTCCATGATACAGCTCCACCGGCCATCATAAAAATGTATCCTGATGTTGATTTGTGTGAATCAACACATCTAGCAAAGTCAGAATCTGAGTAGCCAATGACATCCAAGTTGTCCGTCCGTCTATACCTAAGCATGTAGTTTTTGGTTCCTTGAAGGTACCTCATTACTTTCTTTGCAACTCTCCAGTGGTCTAAACCTGGATTACTCTGATATCGTCCCAACATTCCCACAACAAATGCAATGTCAAGTCTTGTGCAGACCTGAGCATACATTAGGCTTCCGACAGCAGAAGCATATGGAATGTTCTTCATTTTTTCCCTTTCAAAGTCGTTCTTCGGGCATTGATTCAAATTAACCCTATCACCCTTCACAATGGGAGCAACACTTGGTGAACAATTCTTCATCTGAAATCTCTCTAAAATTTTATTAATATAGGTTTCTTGAGACAGACCCAAGATGCCTCGAAATCTGTCTCTATGAATCTTAATGCCAATGACATAAGATGCCTCACCCATATCCTTCATATCAAAATTATTAGAGAGGAATTGTTTCACCTCATGCAGCAAACCCTTATCATTGGTTGCTAGCAAAATGTCATCCACATATAAAACAAGAAAAAAGAGTTAACTCCCACTGACTTTAAGGTATATACATTCATCCATAATGTTTTCTACAAAACCAAAAGAAGAAATTACATTATGAAGTTTCAAATACCATTGGTGGGATGCTTGTTTTAATCCGTATAATGAATTCTCGAGCTTGCAAACCAAATGCTCACCATCACTAGAGGAGAATCCTTCAGGTTGTTTCATGTAAACCTCCTCCTCTAGATCTCCATTGAGAAATGTCGTTTTCACATCCATTTGATGCAACTCCAAGTCAAAATGGGCTACTAATGCCATAATAATGCACAAGGAATCTTTCTTAGATACAAGAGAGAAAGTCTCCTTGTAATCAATTCCTTATTTCTAAGTGAATCCCTTTGCAACGAGTCTTGCCCTATATCTCTCAATGTTGCCCAATGAGTCTTTCTTTGTCTTAAAGACCCATTTACATCGAATGGCTTTTTCACCATTAGGCAACTCAACAAGATCCCAGACTTCGTTACTCTTCATAGAATTCATCTCTTCCTTCATGGCATCGTACCATAATTCTGATTATTTGCAACTCATGGCTTGTGAAAAAGACTCAGGATCATTTTCGGCTCCAATTTCGTAGTCAGATTCTTGCAGATACACAACATAATCATCAGGAATTTCTGATCTCTTTATTCTAGTAGATCTTCTTAATGTTGTCCCACCATCTTCCTGAGAAGTATGTGGTTCAACTCGTTGTTCAAAAATTCTTAGCAATTCTTGAACTATCTGATCTATTGGAATGTCATCAGCAGCTTGTGGAACTTCAACAATTGGTTGTTCAACACCAATTTGTACTTGAGGGGTGCTGTGAACAATAACCAATCTTTCACTTGAGGTGGAAGGTTGAGATTCTGAATGATCCTTCTCAGAAACTATGTTCCTGGTTTGATCGCTCCCACTGATCAAGTCATTTTCAAGAAACTTTGCATTTCTTGACTCCACAATCCTAGTGCTGTGAGATGGACAATAAAATATGTAACCTTTAGACCTTTCAGCATATCCAATGAAATACCCACTAATGGTCCTTGGGTCCAGTTTCTTCTCTTGTGGATTTTATATTCTCACTTCGGACGGGCATCCCCAAACGCGCATATGTCGCAAACTCGGTTTCCAACCTTTCCATAATTCAAATGGCATTTTAGGAACAGCCTTGGTTGGAACTCAGTTTAATATATACACTGCCATCTTAAGTGCTTCAGTCCACAAGGATTTAGGAAGATTGGAGCTACTAAGCATACTCCGCACCATGTCCAATAATGTTCGGTTTCTTCTTTCTTCTACACATTCTGGTCGGGTGAACTAGGCATGGTGTATTGGGCAACAATCCCATGCTCTTGAAGAAATTTAGCGAATGGCCCAGGTGCTTGTCCATCTTCTGTGTATCTACCATAATATTCTCCACCTCTATCTGATCTCACTATCTTAATCTGCTTGCCGCATTGATTCTCTAATTCAGCCTTAAATATCTTAAAGGCATCTAATGCTTCGCTCTTTTTATGAAGCATGTAGAGATACATATATCGTGAGTAATCATCTATAAAAGAGATGAAGTATCTCTGACCATGTGAGTCCATGTCTGGACTACATATATCAATATGTATGATCTCTAATATGTCCGAACTCCTATTGGCACCTTTCTTTGACTTGTTGGTTTGCTTTCCCTTTATGCAGTCCACACAAGTCTCAAAATCAGTAAAATTCAGAGTATTAAGTACCCCTTCATTTACCAATCTTTTAATTCTTTTTATGGAGATATGACCTAGTCTCCGGTGACATAATTTAGAGGAATTTTAATCAATAACACATCTTTTAATACCAGTGTGAACATGCATTGAAACATGAGTGACATTTTTTTGTAAATTTATGTAGTAAAGACCATTAGAAAAAATATCATTCCCAACACAATCAGATTTATAAAATAAACTGAAGGATGTTTCTGAAAAGTTAAAGGAATATCCAAAAGGTACAAGCCTTGAAACTGAAATCAAGTTTCTAGAGAAACTTGGTACATAAAAGGTCTTTTCTAATTCTAAAACAAAGCCACTACTTAAAGTTAAATAGCATGTTCCTATAGCCTCCACATGCGAGCCCATATTGTTTCTTGATAAGATGCTTTGCTCACTTCCCACTAGCTTCCTTCAGTTTTGCAAACCCTGCAAGGAATTCGAAATGTGAATTGTTGATCTAGAATCAATCCACCAGGTGTTAATATTGACATTAACCATATTAGATTCATAACAAACAAACGATATTGGATTACCTTTGTCTGCAAGCCATTTCTGAAATTTGGCGCATTCCTTCTTCATGTGTCCCTTCTTTTTACAGAAGAAACACTTGGAATCCTTCTTGATATCGGCTTGGGGAGGTATTTTACCTTTCCCTTTCCGATTGGCTTGAGATTTTCCCTTTCCTCGCGTTGCTAGCATTGCACTTTCTCCCATTTCCATCACCAGTCTCTCTTCCTCTTGAACACACATGGTCATGAGTTCATTAATTGACCATTTATCCTTATGTGTGTTGTATGAGATTCTGAAAGGTCCGTATTGGTGTGGAAGGGTGTTCAGAATGTAGTGCACCAGAAAAGACTCTGATAGTTCAACCTCGAGTTTCTTCAATTGAGTTGCAGTGTCCCTCATTTGCATGATGTGCTCGCGCACACCTTTTACACTGGTGAGCCTTAGAGATGAGAACTTCATGATTAGGGTGCTTGCAAGTGCCTTGTCTGAAGTGACGAATTGATCATCAATGGCTTTCAGCAAGTCTCAGACTTTGTCATGCTGTTCAACAGAACCACAAATACTAGCTGAAATTTTAGTCTTAATGAACATCACGCTTCGACGATTAGATTGTTCCCATCGTTCATAAAGCGCGATTTCCGCTGTAGTGCTGGTATTATTGAGTGCCGGTGGTTCGTCTTTCCTAATAGCATAGTCTATGTCCATCCACCCCAAATGAAGGAGAACTCTCTCCTTCCAGACCTTATAGTTATCTCCCTTAAGTTCAAGGATATTAGTACGAATTTCAGAGAAATTCGCAGGTTGTACAATTGCATAGTATTAAAGAACACATGCTTATGTTAAAATTGAGGCATAAATAAAATTTCATGCTTTACCAATGTAAATCATGCTTTAAAATTGAATCTAATGACATAAAAATTGTGTGTGGACTAAATTTTTAATTCAAGCAGATTCAATTAATCTTTTGAACTTTATGATAAAACTTATTAACTCATAACTCCTGTGGGTAAGTTATAAATATTTTATCCTAATTAATTGCTTAAATATAATAAAAATTCCTGTGGGATAAAATTTATTATATTTAATATAATTAATTACAATTAATGTCTATTCTTTATGTGATCCTAATCAATCATAATATATAATTTTATTTAATTAGAGATGCTGTGGCTATTCTCTAATTAATTAAAATTATCTGGATCACTAGACATTATTTTCATAAAATCAACTGATAATTTGCATAAATAAAACTACAATATTCATGCATAACTTTAACCATAGGTCTCGTATACTCATTCATAATAACATGTTTTAATTAAATCTTAAATAATTAATTCATGCATAACTAAATATGAGCATATTTTCAAATTGCATATAATTAAACTAAATAAATATTATTTGCATAAAAATTGAGCAGACATATTTCTAAATAAATGTTTTAATTCAATTTAAAAATAAAAATAAAAATAAAACATTTAGCTAAACTATGTCTATAATCACCAAGGCAGAGATAAAAATGGCTCTGATACCAAATGTTAGTGTTTAATAACTAAATAAAAATTCTTTAATGCGGAATATAAAACTGCAATGCCCAGTAAAAACATACCTCCAGCCATTGATGCCTCACAAAATCTGACTGCTATGAGAAATTCCAAGAAAGTCACTTTGCAAAAATCAAATGGTCCTCAACGTTTCTGTTTCTACGGATTTTCCAAAGTCAAACTCAAATTTTAAACTTCTTTCGTTATTCAAAAATAATCGAAAGGTTTGAACTCTAAAATAGTTAAATTTGTATGCAGCCCAGCTGCTATTGAAACTCCAACATCACGTGGTCCCCATTTTCTATTACACACGATATCTTAAAAAACAAACTCTTTCAACTCTCACGCATGCGTCAACTCTTTACTGCTGGGTATATGCATATGTGTTTCAACTATATGCATATGTGGTTCAACTTATATTGTAATACAATCTTTGCAGACATAAAATTTGAAAACAAAATTTCGATGTGCAGTCCAGAAATAGAAGGCTTTTCAATCTGAAATCTGAAAGGGCTTCCCAACTCTGCTAATTCTAGTTGATGGTGTAAAACTGAAGGGAATGAAAATTAGTGAGCTTGGGGACCAAACAGAAATTTTATAGCCTAGCTTCCATCAAGCTTTTGTTGGCTATGTGTCAAATGCTCCACTGATCATGGTAGAGAACTGCAGTGGGAGTAATGGACCACTTCAGAAGCTCCCAACAAGAAATTAATGAACTGCAGTTGATTTCCATAATTTAAAGAAATTACTGCAGTTCTTTTCCATAAATTAAGGAAATCACTAAAGTTGATTTCCAGAATTTTACTCCAGTTGTTTCCAGAAATAACTCCAGTTGAAAGAGGGAGTGTAACAACAAGTATTCATGAAGTCAAGAAAACTACTTTATTTAAACATTCATTTCGTTAAATCGTTTTATGTCCGAATGCTAATATGATATTTAAAATTATGTGGACAAGGTTCTGAAATTTGGGGTTTGGCATACATTGATGGTACTGAAGGTAGATTCCTTTGACATAGTCATTGCGCTGGCAGAAGCATAAAGTTTTCTGAAACATCTCAAATCTTTTTAGATGTAATAATTTTAATTTCAAGATAGTATTTTGGGGACGGAGAAAATGGCACTTTCAAGGGGTAGAGGCAAATGGGGTGATGAAGATATCCAATTACTTTATAAGAATTGGCAGTCTACTAAGATGATCCTAGCTGAAAAACCTCCTCTACTATCTGAAAAATATAGGCGTTGCTTGGAAAGAGGAAGAGAAGCTATTACAGAAAAAATGATAGAGTTGATGGTAAATGAAGCATATGTTAAGAAGCAATCTTTCGCAAACTGGTATTGCTTATATTGGAAAGATCCTCCTCATTTCATGGCAAACTTTCTCCAACAGTTAGAGGCTGTTTTTATATGTGACAGTGAAATTAAGATCAAGAAAAAATTATTGGTTCCCGTTGCAGCAGTGGCAACATCGGCGGATGGAATTGTACCACTTCCAAAGCCTACCAAGTATTGGAGTGAAACTGATATCAACACTTTGCATAAGGAATGTGAGTCTGCTATGAGTGAAATCGATCTATAATGTCTGAAAAATATAAGCAGTGCTTGAAAAATGGAAGAGATGTTATAATGAAAAACATGATGGATTTCATTATGGATCTAGAAAACGTTCAGAAGGATCCTGAGTCATCTGAGTATCTGCTACTCTGGCAACGTGCTCCTGAAGCCTTAGCGAATATCCTCTATCGTTCAGAGACTGTGTTTATAATGGACAAAGAACTTCAAATCAGAGAGAAAAGAGTAGTGAAAACCAGAAGCAAAACAATAGTGATTCCATCCACAGCGAGCTTTGTGGCTTTGGTAGAGGCACCAAAACCGAGACAAAAATGTGGAATATATAAAACATATGCACAAGTGAAGTCGTTGTCCTCCAATAACAAGTTACATTTGGAAATGCTTCAAGGGAAACGGATGTTGAATGAAAATTGGGTTGAAGAGGGAGAAACTTATTCCCTTACTGGAGAAGCCAATGCAATGATTTGCATGCACCTATGGTCACTGATGAGATATGTTGGTTTATCAAAATCTGAAAAGATCTGGGAAGGCATAACCAGAGGATGGCCAGAATGTGTATCATGGAGGCAGGGAGCTCATGGAACGTTTTGGGAAATAATTAATTCAGATAAAGTGCCATTATGGGTGGAAGCCAAAAACAAAGGTCTGGATACCATCCTGGATGTGTATAAGGATATGGAAAGACATTTCAAGGGAGATAGCGAACATTCCTTGAAACATTATGAAGATGCTTATTATCCTAAAGAACACAATCCATGTCGAAGTTCTTAATTGGTGTTTGTCTATAATGTCGGGTTAGCCACCGCCTCAGAGTGCAGGGTAAGACCACCCACTAGTCAGAATAATTGTGTGCGTTGTTGTTTATGGTGCGTTGACTTTACTGTCATAAGTATTATTATCGTATGTGTCACCGGTGAATCAAATCTTTTGTTAGGGTTTGTGTGTAACATCGTAAGTCATGTTACGTGCCATGGATCAATAAAATCGTTTTAAATGTTTTATGCTTAATGTTGTGTGTAATTGCATTTAATCTCTAGCAGATAATATTTTTGTTGTGTTACGATCAGTGTTGTGTGTATTGCATTTAATATTTTGAATGCTAAAAACCCGAGGAGTCTTTCTCTTTATCCTAAAATTTGGTATTAAAAAGGATTTAGTTTGCCAATGGCTTATTTTGATAAGAAATTCAAACCTATCAAAAACTTAAACCCTACATTTTAAGTTGATAATTGGATAATAATAGAAAATTACTCTATTTTTAAAAAAAATGACTCTTGCAATTTTTTGACTTCTCTTTTTTGGCAATGGAGGTATCTCTCAAACATTTTCATTATGTCACCATAGGTTTCTCTAAGAAAAATTGTGTTAAAAAGCACATTTTCTCTTAGTAATGAAAACTAGTTCTTAGGTGTTGTTTGTTAGCTTTGAGAAACATGTGACCCGTACACTTAATATATAAGAGAAAATAATCCAAAATAATCCAAAATAATAGTAGAAAGTAGTATAGTACAAGGATAAAGAGAGATATTACCCATGGGATACAACTTAGGACTTGAATTTCTTCAGATTCCTAGTGGAGTCACCCCATATGTTGGTGTAATCCTTGCATAAGGGATAAAAAAAACTACTTCCTAGTTGTTTTTCTTGTCTAACATCAAAAATTGAATACAAAACTCTATTCAAAATCTAGATTTTTGTGATTACTAAATTAAAATATCTAAAATCAACAATATCAAAACTTAAATAAGTAATATAAATGATAAATAATATAGTAACAAAATCCAATATTATATTACCCATGAATTGCTTAATTGTGTGACACCTATGACATGACTAAAAAAAGTGGTTTCTTGACCTTCTCTTTAGAAGGGTTTTTTATGGATCCAAAACCTACAAGAAAAATATTCATCTCTATCAAGTGACTAAAAAAAATGGTTATGGTGAGAACTCAATAGTGGGAGAGCTCAAATGAAAAGGGCTATGATAACAATGATGAAATAATCATAGCGAAATGAGGGAGAACACTTCTCCTATTTATAACAAAATGGTTGGTATATTTGATGCCAAAAAGGGTAAAAATAATTATTTAAGTTATTTAAGGGTAATAATAATTATTTAAGTTAATTAATGAAAATAATTCATAAAGTAATTATTTATTCAATTATTTCACATAAATGGGTAAAATAATGAAAATAACATAAATTTAATGAATTTATGAGTTATTTTCATATAAATAGGTATAATTAATGAAAATGACTTAGGAAAAGTGGTTCTTGCGCTCTTTTCAAGAGTGAAAGTACTTTTTAATGTTGTAAACACATACTTTAATATGGTTTATTTCAATAATCCTATTTATATTCACTAGATGGACACTTTTTGTGTGATAGTAATGCCTATGAAGAAATCCTATAAGAGACCTCTAGCCTACAGGTGGGATATGGACATTGTGAAAAGATTTTTTGTACACAAGGTTGATCTAAAGGCTCTAGGTTGGACCCCAATGCCATTTGGAGGTTTTGTACACCATGTATAGGCATTAACCATGATCAAGGAATGAATATAAGAGAATTAGGCCATATTTTAATATTCTTAGGATTAGGCTTCCTAAAGTATTGCATGAGCACCCACCTTAGACATCTATAAAATACGTTTGGCCTTTGAATAGAAATATGGGAAACATTAGTGTGATTTTCACATTTAGAATTTCTCTTAGGGCATATACAATGGCTTAGGAAAAAAAAGAGGGCCTTAGTCCCTAAAAGAAACTTTCTAGGGCTCAATGGCCATGGATAATGCTTCAAACTATCAAAATTTTGATCATCTTCAAGGAAGAAAGAAAATTTTAAGATCCATAATATCTTAAAATATAAAAGCTTTTATGAATCTTATTAATTTTTAAAATTCCCTATAAAATTTTTAGCCATATATTTCTAAAAGCATTCAAATTTTTAAAGATTTTATTATAATTTCTAGAAAATTTTGGCAATTTTAAAGTAAAACATTTTTATTCTATATAAGCTACGCTAACATGGTTTGAGAAAAATAAAAAATAGAAAATCACATTTTGAAAAATAACATAACAATTAAATTTATCCCCTAAAACTTTCCTTGCTAAGAAATCTCTAGCCTTCTTCTAATGTGATATGAATCACATTCAAGCAAACAAAATTAGCACTCTATATAGCTTCAATACATGTATGAATGGGGTGAAAAGTGGAGTAATATTTGTAATATCATAAGAATAGATATCTTTGTGAGAATTGGACAAAGGAGCAAGAGTTGTCTGAATTTTATATAGTGTGAATTTCTTATCTCAAATGTTTTCATTATTCTAAGAGTTGTATGAGTTTTGTATGGTGTCAATTTCTTATCACAAATGTTCTCATTGTAAGAATATGCATAGGGTAATGCACATGAATTCTTGAAATTAAAAATTTTCTAGATAGGATTGACAATTGTATATTGTGTATTTGGTGATTTGATTTCTTTAAATTAAGTATGACAGAGTGATTTGCATTATAAAAACAGATAGATATGTTTTTATAATGCAAATCACTCTGTCATACTTAATTTAAAGAAATCAAATCACTATATATATATATCATTGTCTCTGAACATATCCATAGATTGTAACCACGATGACTGAACACCTCCACTGATGAGTCCTAGGCTTTTCAAGAAAACTAAACTATACAAGAAATTATAAGATAGTAATTATGATCTGATTTTTAAGACTAACATTTTAAAAACATCAATCATCTTTTCCATAAAAATGGAAAACTACTGCCAATTAGACTGCTACACAGCGAAATATAAGGGATTTCCAAATTCACCCTCGATTAGAGCCGGCCTTTCCTCATCCTGTTCAAACACCCCAGAAATGGGCGGCTCATCCTCAAACAACTCGCTTACAGATGGCCCTTACGCCTGAAACAGCTCGTTTAGATCCGCCCTATCCTCATCTGCCTCAACTGGCACTGCAAATTCTTCTATCACGAATTCCTGATAAAGTCCTGGCAGGGAACTCCTCCACCGCATGCCCCGGGGAGACTAGATATTTGTCGTCGAATGATCCTTCTTTCAAATTCATCAAAATAATGCTCACAATTTTCGAAGAAACAAACAGGTTCATTAAAAATATAGCCATTCGAATATTTCAATTATTGATTTCAAGAATATTTCAGATTGAATATAAAAGAAAAAAAAAAAAATCGAAATCAAAATCAAGGTAAAAAAATTCAACAAATATTGATAAATTAAGCACATTATGATAAATTAAGCACATTAAGGCAGAGAAAGGGAGAGATGAGTAATGTATTTAAGTTTCCTTAATTTGAATTCTATTTTTATGTCATGTGATTTAATATAATATTAATTATAATTATAATTATAATGTATTTTCTTAATTATATAAATACACATATAATCAGCATTATAAAGACTTTACTATTTATTAATTAATTAATATATATATATATATATATATATATATATATATATATATATATCAAACGAACGAATCTACATAATATTGCAAATATTCGATATTTATTTTAACAAAATGCAAACGATAACTTCTGGAACTTTGACCTACATTGTGATAGGGGTGGATTGCGTAATCGCATGGTGACTGCATATTATAAATAATCTTTAAAATTTAGCTAAATTTTGCTTTAAATTTGGTAAATATTTTTCCAAATTCTAAATTCCAGATATGTAATATAATTTTTTTTTTCCAAATTCCAAATTTATTTATATATTTAAAAGCATAGCAAGACAATATACTCAATGGGATTTGAACCTGTGTCTTGTGGGTTTCACCCAGCGAAACTTGTCGTTAAACCACATATCACTGTATTTTTGGACCGCCTTATTTTATGAATTTCACTCTTAAGACACCTTAGGGCATGGGAGGGACAAAGAGACTACCAGAAGTCCATATTTATGCATGTGTCAACATAAACACCTCATAGCCAAAAGGTCATAGCTTATAGTTGGTTGTCATAAAAACTCATTGCCAAGATTCATTACCTTTTGTAATTTCTAGAAGGTCAATGCCCGAGTCAAGCATTTCCAATATATGACTTTGAATACTATCCTAAAACACCATTATTCTCTTTATTAAGCATGTGTTTGGAACCATAAGTTGTCTCGACTAAAAATGAGAGGGTGCGTAAGCATGGCTTAACTATCGGGAGAGGAACTTATCACTCAACCACTGGGAGAGGCGACGCCTTTTAGGATCGACCGAGACACCCCCCAACATACTGAACTCGCTTTGATAGGACTGAATGGATCGAAGGCCACATGATGATTTTCAACTTGTTATTGATTCGTTAGTGGTCGAATTTTATTGGTTGGGTAATGTGGCAAACCACATGCTGCCATGTGGCCCAACCAAAGGTAGCCACGTGGCAACACAGGAGGCCAAAAAATATTTGGTCAAGTCTGAATGGAGCAAGCAGGGGTCGAACCTGCAACCAACTAACACCAAGTGCCAAGCCAAATCATCGAACCATGCACATGAAACTTAACATGTAATGGTTGGCGTATAGTTTTGTATTAAGGTTGATTTCACATTGGGGGGAGGGGGTTGGAGTTTAGCCCCAACCCTGGTCACTACCAGAGGCAGGACCATGGGTGGGAGGCTAGCCCCGTGCCCCACTCGTAACTGTTACATATAACATTACCGAATGTGACCACACCGAGACAGCCAGTTGGAGCTGGAACTGCGGACCCTAACCACTAGGGTTAACCACCAACGGATACCACGGCTCTGCTGCATGTGCCCACGTCCTAGGGTTAAGTCAGGCGGTTAGCTTAACCGCCGGCGAATATTTAATTTTTTTTTATTGAACCATATTGTATATGGTTAGAAATTCGGATTTTAGGCCTCATTGGGAAAATTAGCGCGACGATAATTTCGCCTGATTTTCAGCAAAATGGGCACTCAGTTAGCTAGATTCTAGGCAGATTTGTAGGATGGTGCCGGATTTTGGGGAAAATGTGGAACGAATAGTGGAGCAACTAGGGGAAGTCATGATAAATTCTTCATTTTTTGGCCAAATTCGATGCAGAAAGAGGCTAGATAGGATTTTTTGGGCATTCTAAATTTGATGAAATAGGTTTCAGAGATGTTTGAGCATTGTAAACACACATAATCACACTTTTTAGCATAATAGAAGAGGGCCAAGTTATTGAAAGCTAGACCAAGGAGACATAGCCTAGGTGGGGTGAACTCCTTCATCATGTGTTGTTTTGTGACTGTTTATGGTAATGTTCATGTTTGTTAGATGTTGTGGTTTAGTGTTTTATTTATGTAAATTTTCTCATAAAATTCACATAAAAACTCATATTAAACTTGCAATTAACCTCTCAATCTTCAAGCACTTACTTTATATTCTAAATTGGATCTTAGCACAACAAAACTAATATTCCCATTCAGATCAAGCTGGTATCTGAGCACTAGGTTTGCTTATGCAAGGAAGATTAATTTTTTTTACAAGTGTTCAAATCCTTATAAGGTTGAAGCTCAAGAGAGGAGAAGGCAAGCTTGTGGGTGCAAGTTCTCAAATTGGAGCAAGGAGAAGGAGGGTAGAGTTGCCACAATCTTCACCACAAGTTTCACCTCCTGTTGTCCCTGAGGCTTTAGTAAGAATCTCACATGCAGGAGAGCCTGCAAGCATGTCAGAGGATGTGAATTATTTTAGGAAGGCTGTCTTTGACATGTCAGAAATGGTGAAATTCCTCTATGAAGAGAGGAACACCAGACTGCAAGGCGAAAGCTGTAGAACTCCAAGAGGAGAGTATTCTCTAGGAGGAGGAGGTAATGAGAATGGTGATAAACCACCATGCTCTCCACCATCATCATCCTTTTCCACAACAACTCTTATACAAGAGGCTAGTGCAGAAATTCCCTCAGAGAAGGAAGCCTGGCCAAGTATACACCTTTTGTCCACAGATGATGAGGATGAGGTTCTATTAGCAAGAAAGTACAAAGAGCTTAAAGAAGAAATACCAAGAGTCTAAGAGGACACCTCAAGAATCAGGAAAGTGTTTAAGAGAATCTTTGTCCGTCATTCAAACGATGAAGAAAATGGTAAGCATTTACATGCAGTTTCTTTACATGAAAATGTTGATTTAAGCTCTTTCGCGGCCTTTGAAAAGCATAACAAAGGCATAAGAACAAAGCTCTTTTCCAAGATGGGTTTCAAGGGAGGAGGCCTTAGAGTGAACAATCACGGCATTATCCTTCTAATTAAGGCAAAGGAGAGACCTTGATATGAATGTTTGGGCTATGTCAAAAAGGAAGAATGGTATTCCAACGATATATCTTGGGTATCTTGTTCTTTTTGTCATAAGAGAGGAAATGAGGAGGAAAAAAGTTGGGATTTTCAACCGGAATTGGTACGAGCTTTATTTTTAAATCAAAAGGAGGATATGAAGTGAAAAACATCTCCAAAGGGAGATGAGCAAGTTCAAGAAGTGACTAAGACAATTTCTTCTTGCCATTCAAGTTCCTCGCGTAAAAAACATAAGCCAAAGGACAACCATGAGAGGTATAAGCTTCCTCATTATTCAAAGGCTTTTTATGATGAAACACCAAAATGTGATTTGAATAAAATGTTGTGGAATATTTTTCTATGCACTTTATGTCATGCACCTAACCATTGTGTAGATAAGTGCCACAAAAGGAAAGCAATAGTCAAGAAGATGAATATGTCATTTGGAATTGAGACCAAGAAGGGAAATTATCATCCAAGTTTAAAGACATTTGTGCCAAGAGAGGCTCACAATTTTTTTTTCACTCATTGCAATATTAGTGGGCATTGGGTCGAGAAGTTTTAGGAAATTACATCTGCAACTTCATCCTAACAATGGAAAGCAAGTCATGCAAGCACCTGAAGAGGAAGTGACAAAGGAAAAAGTGGCGAAACACTATAAGGAAAAGATCCTCTAGTGGATGTTTTTGAGGAAGCCCTTATAAAAATAGCCTAGATATCCGTTTTTAGCAGAGGTCACTAGAGGAGGTTGGCGGGTGGAGGTTTTTGCAATTTTTTTTTTTTTGTGGTGCGTTTATAATCATAACATGCAACGATGCATTTTATATAAAGCGCACCGGTGTGTACTATCAAATCATCACACCAAGACATTGTGCTCTCCGTACAAACTGGCCCAGTGCATCTCAGTAATTCAGCACACTAGTGCGTACTATCAAATGGCACACCAAGACCCCGTGCTCTCAATAGAAACCGTCCCTATGCGTCTCAGAAATCCAACATAATGTAAATAAGTGTGGTGCACCATTGATAAAACCGCCTGGCGTGTCTCATAATCGAGCACACCAAAAAAGGGTTAATTAAAAAAAAAATATCGGCCGTAAAAAACTTTATTTTTACTTGTTCAGTGGTCTAGAGCTCTCAAACACTGATGTGATTTATTCTTCTTTGAGGGGCCCTGCCATCGGTGCTCCCATTTCCCGCATTACTTCCATCCATTACTCATTGTGTGGAGTTCAAATATTCAAAAACTGTGGGAAAATTTGTTTTGTAGTATTCTTGAGCAAAGATGCCTCCTCAACGCGCAATTGTGTAGTTAATATACTTGTTTATCAATAAATTAACCTTTTAGCAGGTTGATTTTTCAAATTGTCTTAAAATTTACCATTTAAAAAAAAAAGTGTGCGGTGCCTTCGAGTCGTTCGGCTCGCATTGTTCATGGTGTTGTCTATAAATTTACAAGCCGCACCGCGAACGATGTTAACGGAAACCGCTTCGGGTTTTGGTGCGGTACCGAAAAAATGTGAACCTCTTTAACACTAAAATAGTGTGGTGTGTGTCAGCTGTCGACCACACCGACCATATAAAATTTTTAAAAATAACACACTCTGTATGACTATATGGTGGTGCGGTCATTTACTGGACTGTACGGGGAATTATGTATGGCTGTCAGGCGGCGCGCTGACTAAACTAACCGCCCCCAGGAGGATAGTTTGGTCAATGCATCGCACAAAAAATATTTTCTATTTGTGCGGTGCATGAAGTTTTTTCTTACACACCGTGGGGGATACGTGATAAACAGGAACGCATCGGTAGTGGTGCGTGACTCTTTTTTTTAGTGCACCATTTTTTTTTCAATATATATATATATATATATATATATTTGTAAATAAATTTTCCATTTAATAATTTATTTATTTTAATATGTGAATCATTCAACAACATCAATGAAGAGAGGAAGGGGAACAAAAAGAGCATATGGAGGACCATTATAACATGATTCCATAGTGGGAGGCACGGGAGAGGGAGAGACTTTTGTACCCTCGCCCTATTACGACACCCACCCAATTGCTCTTAAGGGAGGTAGGGCTCCTTAAGTTATACGAGGAGGCTACATCCCTGAAGGGTCAAAGTGGGTTATTGGGACAATTGATCTACATGTTGGATGCCCACCGACAAGCTTTCTGAGTCGGTCCTAACCAATGGTATAATTCCATTGAGGAGGAAATTTATTTTATTACTGACCTATCTAGGAGAGGGTAGGATTTTCCCCAGTTCCGAGATGTCCCCGTCGGTTATGCAGCAAGGATTCAGTTGGCATACTCCCAAAGATACATTAGGGATGATATACTTTCTCCTGCAGATTTTTAGGTGTCCTGTGGTGAGTTATGCATTGCTTCATTTGGTCCAGAGGAGGTGAGGTGCCTCTCACTACTAATGATGACCATTTCACACTATACTAGTGATGGTAAATGCATTAGTTTCCCACTTTTATTTTATGTTGATTATTTATTCCAGATGCCACAACTTGTGAGATGGTCTGCCATTTGTTTGTGACAGTTTTGTATAGCATTAGCTAGATTTCGTTCTCAGGCATGTGGGAGGTTGACCTTCCCTTTTGCTTTAGAGTGATTTTTTTTAATTTTTTGAGAGGTTTCTAGAGACAAGGCCTACTTTTGTTCGGCATCCTCGTAGGTCAATGTTACATGTACAGATGTAGGTGTGGGGCCAGATGATGCCCAAGAGGGGTTTGTTCGACTATTCGGCCATGATATCTAATGATGCAGTGGAGCTTCTAGCCAGTGTTAATGATCACATTTTCGTGATGGTGTCGTGTCCGTATGGGGGTTTGGATAGGTGAGGGTGTACCAACATACTCTTCACATAGGATGAGCCATCACATGCTAGAGGTAATATTAGTGTTTTCTTTAAATTGTTATAGTTTCATTTTATTGTCTTAATTAATAAATTAGAAGAAAATTTATTATAACACATTCTTTAACTTGTTTAATTAAATTGTTTAATGAAATTGTATAATTATTTTTATGTACTATATATTTTGTAGATATTGGCACATTCGTTGGGGAAATGATTCCACCCCCACTGGATGATCCTGTAGATCATGATGAGGAGATGGCAGAGACCAAAAATCAGGGTGACAAACTTGATCCTCGGGTGTAGATACCCGCGGGGATGCTACGTAGGGCAGACATCTGATTCAGGATGGATTTGGGCGAACGATTGTATCGACTCCTAGTTGATGAGGGAGTCTACCCTGCTATGATCAGAGAGATACAAGCTGATCATAGGCTCACAGAGCTCTGGAGAGACATGCTCGTGATATGATGACCCTTATGTGTCATATATTTGGAGCTTCCACGCTATTGGCGGCTAGGAGGGATAGGCATCGTGGAGATGTGCGATATATCAACTCATCGATGAACATGATCACGAGTGGAGTGATCTGTTGGGTGTGGAGCCTGATTATCTTCTTTATTTAGTTGTATCACTGCGTTGCACCCCGATTCTTAATGGGGCGGCAATGCCGCCCGTCATTTAAACGCTGCCTGGGGGGTCCAGGGGGGATGGCTGCGACGTTTTGGAGCCCCCCCCCCTAGTGGGGGGTTTCGGAGGCAATGCCCCTGAAGCTAAAAACATATGTAAAATTTCCATGTAAAATATTGTAATTTCTAGTCAATCTAGGTTGTTCATTAGGCGGATGATTGATGGTAGAAGTTATGTTTAATTTAGGGTTTTTTTCCTAAGAAGGTAACCCCTCTATTTTATAAAGGTATTATATTGCAGTTGTGTATTTCATGAGTATGATGACCGAGAAATTGAAGGGGGATTGTGAGAGAGAACATAGGATATTACGTCGGATCTATTGTAGGTTGTGTCTCTTCATTTTGCTGGATAATATTAAGGAATTACTAGGTATTCGAGTTGGATGTAGCCCAAATTGGGTGAACCACGTATATCTTTGTCTCTCTTGTTTTATATGTTTTCTGTGTTTGTGTTTTCGCATATTTTATGTGTTCCATTACTCTGTCATATATAATTTTATAACATGATCATCATTATAGTACTCCACCTCTTCCTCCTTCACCTTGCACCAGATATGAGCAGCCAACATCAAGTCCTGATCTGTAGCCATCTTCTAAGTTGGCACCATCTTAGCAGCCACCTAGTCTTAAGCAGACACAACCATCGACTTAGCAAGCACCTGATCCTGAACAGGTGGGTCCATCTAAGCAGGCACCATCCACTGAGCCGGTTGCACCATCGACTCATCATGAGGCACCTCCTGACTAGACATCATCTGATCATCAAGCACCTCCTAAGGAGGCACATCATCAATCTAAGCATGAGGCTGCACCATCGACTGAGGATGCTTTGAGTACTAGTTATAGTATTGACATATTACCACCAGATATTTGACATTTATATGAAGTTTCCATGATATCATCAAATCTTATTTGATTTTTCATTAGGGGAATTTTGCGGTCTAAAATGGTCCTCCTAAGGAAATTATAAAATAATAGTGGAAAAAATCAAATAAGATTTGATGACATCATCAAATTTTAGAGGGAAAAATGAAAAAACTACTTTTTCAACTCATATTTTCAACTTATCTCCCAAAGTTTTTACTCAAATTTCGAGCGGGAGTACTCGTTGGATGTGAAATTTAATTCCTCATCCAAGGAGTACCCATGTTGCATACTTTTGATGGGTCCTACTACACGAAAAATGAGAAATACATCAAAAAACGTGATTACAATCACATTTTTTATGTATTTATCTTTTTTCGTGTAGTAGAGTTCATAAAAAGTATGCAACATGGGTACTCCGTGGATGAGGAATTAAATTTTGCATCCAACGAGTACTCCCACTCGAAATTTGAGTAAAAATTTTGGGAGATAAGTTGAAAATACGAGTTGAAAAAGTAGTTTTATTATTTTATTATTTTTAATATTTTTACCCTTTTATTTAAAAAATGGTAAATCATCCCCCATGGTTGACATCATCATCTTGAATCCTATTGGTTGTTATAAAGTTTATTTTTGTTGTACATTTTTCTTAGGAGGTCCATTTTAGACCTCAAAATTCCCCTAATGATTATAGTTGTATATTTTTGAAATTATATATATATATATATATATATATATATGGTACATGTATTTTATGTTCATGTTGATGTACATAATTTACATGTTGGTGTTTATCATGATGTGTATATTGTTAGGTCATGTTAGATATGTTCATTTAATGTACTTGCAGATAGATGTGTATGTGATAACAGTTATTTGACATGAGATGTATATTTGAAGTTTGTGTTGCGATGATGTTATACAATGCTTGTGATTTGTTAGATGATCATGAGCACTATGATTAGATGATGTTATCGAATTTGAATGTGTATTTTAGAATATGATGTTTGTACGATGGTTACCATGATTGCAATGTTTACCTTTAATATTAAATCATGATATTTATTAAATATTACGTATTGGTAATTGTACAATTGTTTATTTGTAATTGTAATCCTATGTATCGTGATTGTAATTTTAATTTTAATTTTATTTGTATGTAAAATTGTAATTGAAATTTTAATTGTAATTGTATGTAAAATATTTGTAAAATTGTAATTGTAATTGTATTGTGAAATTGTAAAATTGTAATTGTAATTGTATGTATTGCCATGATTCAATTTTATTAAAATTTATAAATTTGTAAATTTGTAATATTGTAAGATTGTAATTGTAATTGTATGCATGGTAATTGTTGTTAACACTGGAAAATCATACAAGCAAAAAACAACGTTAATTAATGTCAGGTAGAAGGATTTACAGGGCTGAAAGACATTAGAGTATCTGGAAAGTATTTAAAAATCTCTAAGGTATGTGGAAAAACCAAATTTGAGCAAGTCATAAATGCTTTTGTGTGCATAATCCTTCGTGAAGAGCGCCTTTTCATGCCTTATGACCCGAAATGCGCGCAATGCTGGGAGTGGCAAAAGTCACTTTCCGGGACCACAAAAAGCACACTCCAGGAAAATAATTTCTCACACTTGAATTTGCCTAAGGACAGACACCAAAGCCTCCTTAGACATCAAGTGAGCACACAATGGAATATTTGTGGTACACAAAGGAATCATCCCCCTCTCTTGGGTCACCATCCACATGTACCAAGAGAGGGAAGGAGGATTTGAATTCACCTATATAAGGCCACCATGAGATGAAGAATTTGAGAACGCATTGTTATGCTGGCCAGAATTGCCTAAGCAATACCAACAATGTGTGATCTGGAGCTGAAGATAGAGGGGACTCAATTGTTGTCCATCCAACAAGTTCAGTCCACCACAGTAGATAGAGGGAGACTTTGCACTAAAGCAAGCTTGGAAGTAAAAAATTCCTTGCATTGTGACTTATAACCCATGTTCTAGGGGCCCTTTGGCAAGAGGGTTAAAGTTTCATCCTCATTTCCTACTAGCACTCAATAAGAGGGGTCGAAGAGCCATCGTTCGAATTATTGCAGTTGTTTGAATCTATTCAGAGCTTTTGTTTATTTGTTTTAGTTTTATTTTAGTTTTAGTTTATATATGCATGTTATTTCTCTATCTAGTATGTTTATGATTCTAGCTTGTTCCACTTACTTGCTTGACTCCACTTCTTTTTTTTGCCCGTGACCAATAACTTAAGTGGGTAAAACAAACCCCTTAAGTTAGTGTGATTTCATACATGCTTGCACAAAACACACTAAAAATAGTATTGGAGACTCCATTAATGTTTATTACCAATTTTATGTGGTTGTGCCTTTTTTTTTTGCAGAGACCTAGGTCTGTGTTATGGAGTGGAGTTGAATTTCCCCCTTTTTCTCTTGCAGTCCCTAGTTCATCCCAAGTGACAGATTGAAGCAGAACAACTCCAAAAATTACTTTTGCAGGAATTTTCGCACTTTTCCCTCCCACTGATGCACCCAGGGCACGCATTCAGAGCTGACCCGCGCGTAGACATCGTGCCTATTTCAGCCTTTTTGCGCGCAAAAGACAGAAAGAGAAATTTCTCCCACATTTCTATCTTTTCCTACTTGTAAAGTGCTTGGCAACCCATAATACATCTGCCAACATTGGTTGAGGTACCCCACAGCTTACTAAAGCTCACCCTTAGCTGTTTTTTATAGGCTTAGTGTTAGTTTTATTTCATGTTGATTTTTGCAAAGTTCACACATAGTTTAAGTAGGGGGGAAATAACTTTCATTCCAAAAGAATTTTATATTTTGCAAATTTAGGTACCAACACACCTAGATAACTAGCCAAAGTAAGTGGCCCAAGTCCACATATGCTTAGTTAGTTTCATTTTTCTAGTGTAAAAGTTATTAGTTTAGTTCATATTTTGCACTAGGATTTCGGGACTAGGATTGAATTGTCGATAGAAGAGCAAGTAATATCTATTGCCTTTGCACCCTCCGGTGATCCTAGGTAAGCATATGAACACTATCTATTCAAAACTCATCATCTCCCTTTATTTGATCACATAGATTAACTAGGAAAAATAGAAAGCGGCCCATATCCGCACATGTTTTTCTTTTGAGAAAGGAACAATACAACATAGTTTAATAGGGGATTTTGAAAAGGATCATCGCATATCCACACATTCAAAATATGTTCTTTTCCACTTTTTTCTCACACACATTCACCCACTAAGCAAAGCAAAGACACCTAAAACTAACTTAACAACACTCACTAAATTCTCCCCATAGGGGCCACAAAATAATTTATATTTTAAGTTAGGATCAAGGGGGTAGGCATCCAATAAGCCACCTTGATCATTCTTCATCTTGAAACATATAATATGACTGTTTAGGGAGAATTAAATCCACCTATTAACCCACAGAAAAGAAAACCCAAGTGCAGCAGAGGCCTGTTTCAGAGGAGGTTAGGCTTATGCGCAGTGTGAGCAGGTATCAGTCAGGGCTACCTGACTTGGCTAATACTCGGCACTATTAGCTAACTTACAAGAAGCCTAAGACTCGAACGCTCACGTGGGACGGTGTACTTAGTGGCCAAATCTAGGGCATCCTTTCCCTATAGGTGATGGTGCAGGAAAGTGCCAAACCCTCTACCCTTATCTTGGTGGATTTTCTTCGGCTGAATGGGGGCATCGCTAGCTCTTACGGGGCGTTGTGCCAGCACTCGAAAGATATCTTCTCAAGGCCAAGTTAAATTTGAGTCTGTGAGGATGAATAGGTCTTCTAGGATTTTTAGTATCATATGCCAACAAACAAAAACCACTTTTTTGATTGCTTGATCACATAGAATTAATTTAAATGGAAAATTTATTTTATTTTCGCTTTGTTTCATATATGTGACCAGAATTTTTCTTTGATCATAGACTCTATCCTCTCAAATTAATCCAAAACTAAACCTATTCGACACCAGAACGGACCCAACGGGACCTCGTCGATGTAGGCATCTTTTGGACCTACCCCCATTATCGGGAGGGGTTCTGGTCTTTCATCGTTTAGGCATCAAACATGGAATGTTGCCACCATTATTAGTTCGTCCTTTATTGGGGCATCCTTATTTGGGAATCCTGGTCGGTCTCCCAACACCACACCACACATCACTCCTCCCACGACACTTATGGGGCAGAGGAGGTGACCCATTCAGGAATTAGTTGAATACACAGCAGGGTACATCATAGACCAACCCTCTTCCTAACCAAAACTTTGTGTTTTTGCACATTGCAATGGTGTCGACCTCCTAGTCACCTTTCTTAGCTTCATTGAATTTACCCGATTTAACCAAGCTGACAAATGACCCCATCGCACACAACCCTACATGGCCTCCCATACCCACAAAGCTCCCTTCGGATATTCCAAAGTTTGAAGGAAAGCAAGAAGAAGACCCAAGTAATCATGTCATAATCTTCCACCTGTGGTGCTCATCGAACAATATCATTGACGAAATTATTCGATTGAGGCTATTTCAATGCACTCTGACAGGAGTAGCTATGAAATGGTACATGGAGAAACTTTGTGCTTCACATGGAACCTTTAGTGTCCTCGCCACCGTGTTCCTAACATATTTTCAGTTATCCATTCACCATGATTATAGAATGGAATTACTGACACATTTTAGAAAAACCCCCACCATCCATATCTCGGACCATCTCCACAAATGGAGGTGACATCGTAGTTTATGTAAATCAAAACTTGACGACCAGGTTATTTTATATTTGTTCCTGAAAACTCTCACATCAGATATTTCAAAGGATGTGGCACAACAAAGGCCCACATCCGAAGAGGATGCCATTAGCAAAGCCCAATAGCTTGAGATGATTTATATGTAGTTAGGATACATTTACAATATCCCGCCCAATGCCTCATGCCTGCAAACTTATCAAGAATTTCCAGGCGCGTCAAAATCTGTAGATGGATTAATTGGGTCATTGACCCAAGGATACCTAGGAAGCAACAGTCAAAACCCCAGTTACACATACAGTTCTACCCAAAATGTACCTCAACCTGGTTTTCAAAGTTATCATATGCCTTAGAAAAATTTGACCAATAGGGCACAAGCATATCACCAGGGAGGACCCTATCCTCCGTCTCAGGGGACCTCGTACGCAGAGAGAAACACTGACAGGTGAGCTCCCCTCCAATGGCCAGGTGAAAACCAGGGACCGCGTTATGCTCAGTCCCTAGCACAAGACCCTCCTATGCAGAACAATGCACAGGTGAACTTTGTGTAGCCTTCCCAAAACCAACCTCACCAATATAACCAAGAGAACTACCCTCATAACATGGTGAAGAAAAAATCAAAAAACAAGCCAAAATGGAATCCTAGACAGGGGGGCAACAACTAGAAACACCCAGCGCGATCCCAGGATGGAGGCAATTCCAACTGGAATCAGATCCAGGAGCCAAGCAATGCCCAATGGCAGAGCAAAAGGCCACCTCTCCAAAAAAACAATTTTTGTTCGATATGTGGTGAGTACTGCCATTATGTTTACCACTGTCGTGATCTCCCTGAGCTAAAGAAGCTATAGAGTAACCGACGACAAGGAGGATCTTCCCAGCAACCAGCTATGATGCAGGAACCTTTCCCCCATCAAGGGACAGTAAGAACTCAGCAATAAAATCCAGACGACTCTAGGAGAAGTTGCCACGAATTCTACATGATTGGCAAAGAGCTATTCTTTCAAACACGGAATCGTAATTATGACACCCCACCAGACACCAATACGTCAGGGGCAAGTACCATTGCAGCGACTACACCTTTGACCATTTCAAAGATGCCTATTGAACCATTTCCAAAGATGGAGAAGTGACCCAATAAGAGAGCATGAAACTAACCCAAAGTAGCCCATAATTATAGTATCGTGGATGATTTAGCACAATCTCCTGCTGCTATGTCAGCTTTGGAAGTATTGCAGTCATGCCCAAAAAAACGGAAAGCCTTACTTTCTGTGTTAGGTGCTATCGACCCTGCTGATACACGCCTAATGGATATTGACTTAGACAAAGCCACACCAAGCTTCCTTCCATGGTCGCCTTCTAGATACCAGTGTCGGTCCAGAATATCACAATTCATAGATGTGTCATTGACGAGGGTGCATCCATGTGCATCATGTCAAAAAATGTTTGGCAGAAGTTAGGGTATCCCAAACTAAAACCCTGAGTCATCACGCTTAAAGCATACGACGGTCATCCTTCGACACCCATTGGCCTCTACCAAAAGGTCCCAGTCTGCTTAGCCGGAAAGACGGTCCACATAGAATTTGAAGCCTTGGATGCTCATTTGGATTATAATATACTCCTTGGGCGGAGTTATATGTACGCCATGTCAGCCATAACCTCCTCTGTCTTCCGCATTATGATGTTCCCCCACAAGGATTGCACCATTATTGTAGACCAATTGACACATAGAGAGAAGATACCCTTAACAAACACTGATGTAATTCTACCCCACATAGATACATCCTCGGATGCACTTTCATGGTACCAATAATATGGCCCCGACCAATTCAAACTATCGTCCATTCTAGTATCATTCCTAGTAGATCCTCCCATTATCCCTGAGTCATCACCTGATGCCACAGGGACTCTGGTGTGCATGATGTCCACATCAAGCGCTGAAGCTAGTTGGGACATGGACACGAGCAGTAATAGCACCGATTCATCTGCCACAGAAGCCTCTCTAGCCTACGCCACTTCCCAAACCCCTTTCCTCTACCCCCAGCTGGTTTCGTCTCCCAGCAGGTTTTGGCAACACTAGTGTTACCAAAAATATCATTGGCAATACCAGTTTGGTACCTCATTCCCCCTATGGGAATAAGAGCCACTCACATCACTGCCACAGGGTTGAATCCCCTTAGTCCTGAGGAGGCCCCACCCATCCAAGAAACGGTCGAAACCACCCCTACAAAGGAAATTTCCATTACAAAACCAGTGATTACGGCTAAGAAAACCGAGAAAAGAGGAAAGAAGATGGAGACTCCCACCATACAATGGGAAACAACAGTTTGCACCATATGTGACGTAATAGGTCACCCTACCCATATCTTCCCAGAGCTGGACGAATTAAAACCACTCCCTGGCTCTGAGATAGACATCGCGATGCCACGTTCCTATAAAAGGGAACCTACCACTAAAGGTAAAGGCAAAGCATTGCGTACCAATCATGCATGTGCTATCTGCAGCAACTATGGGCACTATACCCACCACGGCCCAGAAATCTCACGATATAGGGACACCTTACACGCCATCGAGTGATCCTATCAAGAGAATCCCCCCACCCAATCTGTCGGGGATGAACCTCGTATCATCATGTACCTATAGGAAGAACAACGATCACCTGAAAGGCTACCCGCCATACCCCCTCCCCCAATTTAAAGGTGTGTACTTTGCGATGAACTTGATCATTTCATCATTTATTTCCCAGCTTTGTAAATGTTCCAACGATGGTATCCAGTGCATATAGTATATCACACCAACATGGACGTCCCATATTCATGTCAGATATGCGGTGACAACCACCCAGTATGTCATTGTCACTACATACTGAGATTCCGCGTAGCAATAGCCTGTATGTGATCCACTATAGTCTGCCGCTCCTGAGAAGATGGCACAGACTCGGAATCCATGAACAGTTCAACAACCCAAGAGGATATGACGGACATATCCATCCTATTCTTGTCAACTGAGAGGTGACCAATCAGGGAGATTCTACCCCCACGAAATGCCGACGACACGTTACACCATATACAATTCATATCATCATATTTCAGAACCATGAATCTATTTTTCTGCTCATCTACCATAGGTGTTGAGTCAGCTGCAACTACCAAAGTAGTTTTACCTACGACAGTGCAGACCCAATCTATTTGCACTCTGTCGACCACGTCTAGTTCCACCACATTGACGATGGAATCCTTCTCGTGTCTCTCAACTAACTCTATGCGGATTAACCCTATTCAGCATAACGTTGTGCAGGAACAATCCCCCTTAGGATCCCTATTTCATTCAGATGAAGACATCCTGGAGGCTATGACGGAGCCAGATTATCCATGGGATGAAATGCATCACCGTTCTCTCTTTCTCCCCAAGCACACGTTCAGTCCCAACAAGACAAAAGAACAAGATATCTATGCGATTGAACCAAAATATTTCCTCCCATCAAGGAAAGTCGATTGGTTCAAAAACCCCATCCTAGTGCCCGATGTGGTTGAGGAAGGAAATATGTCAAACATTTCACCTACCATTAAGGTGAACATATCCCAAAAATCTGCAAAGGTCGAAGAAATCTCACTGGGGGCAGCATGCTCTACAGAAGAAATAACCTCTTATACCCAATTGCTACAAGAGTATTGAGATATCTTCGCATGGGGCTACTCAAAAATGCCTGGGCTTAGTCCTATTATCGTAGAGCACCATATTGACACTTGCCCTGGCATACCTCCAGTGTGCCAGAAACAACGTCAACTGCACCCATCTAAGGAAGAAGCAATAAAATGAGAAATCGACAAGCTTCACAAAGTCGAGTTTATCTACCCCATCGCCTATACATCTTGGGTTTCTGACCCTATTCCCGTCATGAAAAAACAGGGCACTATACGCATTTGCACCAATTTTTGGGATTTGAACAAAGCTTGTCCTAAATACAATTATCCCACCCCATTCATCGACCAGGTCATTGATGCTTACGCAGGACACGAGGCTCTATCCTTCATGGATGGGTTCTTTGGGTACAATCAAATTGAAATCTGCCATACCTACGGGTACAAAACCGCGTTCACCACCCCTTGGGGCACATTTGCACACAAGATAATGCCATTTGGCTTAAAAAACACTTGAGCCACCTTCTAGAGGGCCATGAATTATATTTTTCATGACTTGGCACACCTTATCCTTGTCTATTTGGAAGACCTAACCATCCGCTCCAAGAAGCACTCAGACCATCTTGAGGATCTTCGATTGGTGTTTCAACGATGCTGGTAATAAAACCTACGCTTGAACCCCCTCAAGTGTGTATTTTGTGTCAGCGTAGGAAGACTCTTAGGTTTTATCATGTCCCAGCAATGGATTTGCATGGACCCCCTCAAGGTCCAAGCCATCAAAGAGGTACCACCACCTCAAACCCTCAATAAACTGTAAAGCCTACAGGGGAAGGCCAATTTTATAAGATGCTTCATCCCAGATTATGCCACCTGCGCCCAACGGTTCCTACACCTCCTTCGATAGGACATCCCATTTAAATGGGACAATTACACCCAACAAACATTCGATGTGCTGAAAGAAACATTATCTTCAGTGCCACTCATTAGTCCCCCAGACTATGACAAAGTTTATATCCTGTATCTATTAGCTTCCAAGTCCACATTAGCTGGAGTTTTGATCCAGGAAGGCCCAGATGGGAAGGATCACGTAATCTACTACGTCAGCAAAACCTTATTGGGCTCAACATTAAAATATGAGCCTAAAGAAAAGACTACATTAACATTAATCCATGTATTCCAGAAACTTCGCCACTACATCATCTTAAAAACCATTATGGTCATTGTAGATATTAATCCTATTAAATACCTGCTCACACATCGCCTAATGAACCATAAGTATGCTCACTGGATATTCATTCTCCAAGAATACGACTTACAGTTTTTCTCCCCTAAAATTAAAAAGGTGCTTGCCTTAGCAGAGTTCATTACAAATCTCCCGGGAGATACCAAGGGATCACCAGTGAATGACTCACTACCATATGAACATCTCTTATTTGTAGCAACTGACGACCCTTGGTATGGAGACATTCTCCTGTTCCTGCCAACCCAAAAATTTAGACCTCATCTCAATCGAGATGACCGTCAGCACATACGCCATCAGGCCCCCCGATACCTCCTCATAGGAGATGTCTTGTACCGACGAGACATCGACACCATTTTACATCGATGCCTTACTCATTAACAAGAATAACAAGCCCTTAATGAATGCCATGGAGGTGCTTGTAGTGGCCACATATCCAGAATGGCCACCGCCCAAAAAATCCTAAGGGTAGGATATTTTTGGCCCTCCCTGTTTCACAATTGCATTATTGTAGTCAAGAGATGCGAGTGATGCCAACGCTTCGCCCACAAAGAAAGAGAACCTCTCACTCCTCTGCATCCTATCATCGTCATCGATCCTTTTTTTAAATGGGGAATTAACTTCATGACTTGTAACCTCGCATCATCGAGAAACCATAAATATATCGTCATGGATGTCGATTATTTCACCAAGTGGGCTGAGGCCATGCCCACATACGACAATACCATAGAAACTGTTGCTCTATTTCTGTTTAACCATGTGATAGCCCGATTCGGCGTTCCCAAAGAGTTAGTCTCTGACTATGGGAAACACTTCAAGAATGAAAATTTCAAGGAGCTTTCTCACGATCTCGGATTCACCCACGAATTTGCTTCACCATACTACCCCTAGTCCAACGAAAAGGTAGAAGCTGTAAACAAAGTAGTAAAAAATATGTTACAACACATGGTGAATAACCATAAAACCAACTGGCACCACATTCTCTCTTCCGCCCTATGGGCATACCACACGGCTGTAAAGACGTCCACTGGTTTCAGTCCCTTCCACTTAGTATAAGTGATTGAAGACGTGACTCCCATAGAATGCAAGATCCCAAATTTGCACACCGCGATCGAACTCCTGGACAATATCCAACCTCTAGAACAATGCGTAGTAAAACTAGAGCTCGTTGACAAAAGCCGATGACAGTCGTTTCAACACAATGAGGCCCACAAGAAATGGGTAAAAGCATCATTTGATTGCCACATCAACCCTCGCTCATTCACCGAGGGAGAACTAGTCCTCTGCTATGATGTCATAAAAGAAGCCCTAGGGAAATGAAAGTTCGAAACCTTGTGGAAAGGACCCTACATAATCAAACATTGCCTCTGATAGGGGGTGTACATCTTGACAGAACCGGACGGGACATACCTCAACAACCCTGTCAATGGCCTTTACCTCAAGGAATTCTACCCATAAGGGCCAAGATGGCCCTTCCCTAGAGTGAACGTACACAAACCCAACCACTGAATTTTTTTTACCAAAAGACTTATTAAAGTGCCGCCATGGATCACCAACCTTACCCTTATTTCAGATTTTTTGATGGAGCATCAAGATGGTCTCAAAGTTTAGCCGCAACTACCTAGGTCATCTACCACCCTAACCGATCGCCACTCTGCTCAAATGGTGTGTGCGTCGGTTCAGCAACAAACAATCAGGCAGAATATGATGCCGTCATCGGAATTATATGTGATGCCCTCCATCAAAGCATACACCATATGCATATCTACCTCGATTCCCAGTTAGTAGTGTCACAATTAAACCAAACATTTGAGACAGGAGATACACATCTATTTAGAAAATATTTGTGCGCAAAAATATTAAGCAAACAATCTGATTATATTACATTTACACATGTACCAAGGAGTCAAAACCAAGAATTTGATCGCATAACCAACAATATCCTAAAATGGAATGTATCTCGGATAAACCATCATATATAAAAAACAAAAAATATAGATATCCATCAGCATAGCATCATCCACAAACCGAAACAGGTGACACAACATGTAGAGCCACCAAAAATATTTCTCATATATATATCATGATGTATGTGTCTGAGTAAAAAAATAGTGTTTCTGACCCATCGGCCAGCCCAAAGATACACAAAAGTCATCAAAAATAGGGGAAGCATCCTCATAATGGGTGCTTTCCCCATGTACAAGTATAATCTAGGGTGGTGCCCCCTCAGGAGGGGCACCTGGACCCATAATTTCTCCCGGTACCACCACCGGAGCCGTTGTCACAACTGAGACTGCCACTCGATGTAAGATAGGCCGATAGTCCCACTCTCGAGACATCACATTCTCCAGCTAGACCTCCTCAAGATCATCCATAAAACCTTGAGAAGGCATTTCCTGGGTCAAGCGATCCACTCGACCCCAAGCATCCTCTAGAACTGATACCCAAGCAGTCAGCTCTGCTATGCGAGCCTCTATCGTATCTGCATGTGTCACATCTGCACCAGCACGAAGGGCCAACGCCACCACCAGGTCCTCCAGCAGAATCTCCTCCCTGCCCGCCCCTAGGTCTCTGAAGAGGACTGTGGTCGACTAATCGAGCCACTAGGTGATCTACCTCGCCAACGTCTACAAAGAGTAACCAAAACTATGTCAATGTCACCATAAAAACACATAAGAACAAATATACTCAAATAAATGCAGAAAACATAAAAAATGTACCTTTTTTTCCCCCAAGCATAACCAAGAGGGAGACCCATATCTAGATCCCCCCGAAATTCCATCCCCGCATATGGAAATGGTAAGAACATCTGGGAGTTTACCTTGAACCAGGCCTCTGTCGTGGCATTCCAGTAACGCCTCGCCATGCCCCCACCACCTCGTGGCATCACTGGAGCCCACCTCCTCATACGACGCTCCCGTGGCCCCCCAACAGGCACCACCACCATTGGTCTCAGCAGCACTACCCTCTCGTACACAATGTTGCACAAAATGCTTGCATACGAAAACAACTTCGATCTAGTGTGGACCTTGTTGAGCTGCATCACCTTATTTTCATAGCAAAAACGAGCAAAATCATAGAAGTGCCTGGACCTCAACTGTCACAAGACTCCAACCTACGGGCCTGATGCCCGATTCGGAGCCGACGACCCTGCAAGTCACACAATCACCACCAGAGCACATCACTCTACCGGATCTGTCATTGATGCAACGCTGATGCACCCCTCCATAAGAGGTGCCCCACCATAATGACGTCTCTGAAACCTCTCCAAATCCACCCTTCTGGAAGGGTGTGGATACCTCAACGCCTCACCAAGAGGCAATAACCTGGTCACAAAATATACATCCTTCTCGGGACGGATGACCAAGTTCGTCCCACGCAACAAAAACATGTTGCACCTCCTACACCAATGCTTTATCAAGTAACGAAGCAATCAGTCTTGCGGCCGAAGAAGCTCATTCTCTGCAAACTTCAGGAGCCCCCATTGCGCCAGCTGACGACACGCCCCCGCATCAGTAGCCAATGCAGTTCGGAGCTCGTGTTAATCCTGCTCCCTCCATAACAACCTGTCATCCAAACAGGTACCCATCAGAAACAAAAAAAACATCAAAAATAGGCAAAACACAATAATTTCTTGCCTTGGCCTTTTGTGCGCCTTTCCCTCAGACAAGCACACTTAGGGCACACCTGTATTTTCCACAGGCGCTTAAGGTGAGTGCTTAAAGCACGCTTATCCCCAGAAAATACGCACAGAGGGCACGCTTTTTCCCTGATTTCCCGCACAACCTAGGGAAAAAAACACTCATAATCCGTACAAACCAAGTCTGTTCGGAACCTGACACCATCACACTGGAAAAATTAAAATTCAAGACGTCATGGAGGTTACCTGGGCATGATATCGCTAATCCCTAGTGCTTAGACTAACTGCAATGGCAAGAACTTCTACGCAGAAGCCTCTGACCTCTCAAGAACTCAACAAGTACACATGAATTAAATTAGGGCCATATTCACCTATATATCGCCCTTTTCAAAAAACTTTGGAGGACCATAACAAGAGATCAGAAGGTCCATTCTCTGAACCGTAAGCTGCACTGTGATCAACACTCCCATTAGGGGAATTTTGAGGTCTAAAATGGGCCTCCTAAGGAAATTATAAAATAATAGTGAAAAAAATCAAATAAGATTTGATGACATCATCAAATTTTAGAGAGAAAAATGGAAAAACTACTTTTTTCAACTCATATTTTCAACTTATCTCCCAAATTTTTTACTCAAATTTCGAGCGGGAGTACTCGTTGGATGCGAAATTTAATTCCCCATCCAAGGAGTACGCATGTTGCATACTTTCGATGGGTCCTTCTACACGAAAAATGAGAAATACATTAAAAAAAAACGTGATTACAATCACGTTTTTTATTTTAGAATAATGATATTAAAAAATTCGAGTATGCAACATAGATTACTCAGATGAAAATTAAATTTTATACATAAGTATCTGCTCAAAAATTTGAGTAAAAATTTTGGGAGATAAGTTGAAAATACGAGTTGAAAAAGTAGTTTTATTATTTTATTATTTTTTAATATTTTTACCCTTTATTTAAAAAATGGTAAATCATCCCCCATGGTTGAAATCATCATCTTGAATCCTATTGGTTGTTATAAAGTTTAATTTTGTTGTACATTTTTCTTATGAGGCCCATTTTAGACCTCAAAATTCCCCTGTGATAACGAGCAATTTTGGTGCCATGATGCCTCAGAAAAAATAAATTTCCTTGTAGCTTAGTATGTCCTCTCTCATCTTCTTTTTTAAATCTCATGAGTTTCAATAATATTTTATAAACAAGATGCTTTCACTTGAGGTAGTTGTTTTTGTAGGAAAAGCTCACAAACCATTCACAAATCTATCTACTAAATGTTCCAGAGTAGGTATCATTATACCCCCAACATGATAAAGTCCCAGTAAACTTTGCATATCCTAACATCATTTCTCAATCAGAAATAAACTATAGGTTCCATATATCTAATCGTGTTTAACATCACCCCACCCTGCACATGATAAACATCCTCTTTGGTCAGTATAACCTCCCCTCCATGGCACTCGTCATCCATAGTAGACCATATATCACAACAAAAGTGATGCCATGACCATACCACTTTAGTCTGGGAAGCACCTCATGCCCATTCATCCACGATGCATAAAGGTCAAGTTTTACCATTCAAACTAAAACCCCCTTCCCGGACGACCAGGTTGTATAAGTAGATCAAAAATGCACCACTGCGCCTCGCATTTGGCCCACCATACATCCACCAGCATAATCCCATCTACGATACTTTTTCATTTGCTTCATCAAACCCACACATGAGACCAACCAATGGGGCCCCCACCCTCAGCAAAACACCTTCCTCACAACATCAGTGAGCGAACACTTTCATGTTTTGGGGCACTTGTCTCTATGTTTTGTACAAACCAAACCCCATTATTTAATTCTGTTGGTAAGTGTACAAAGACCGCAAACGATGCACTACATCCCCCACCCTCTCATTAATCCTGTATCCCATGGAAGTAGTCCTTGAACAGCCTTGGTTGTAGTATCACACCCCCACACATAAAACATCATGAAACTCATAGCCAGTCTTTACCCACCCTGGAAGTCATACCGACTCCAGGGATTTCCCCATCAGAAATAACTATGATTGCCTCCAAACTACTCAGTACACTCGGACATTGGGCCACTGAATCCCCATCACCATTTTTCAATCACCCCTCACCAACATGCCTATGCTAAACCCATCACATCCAAATCCGTGACCCTTCATGTCAGCGACCCCTCGTTCGGTTGAGGTTCCCTTTTTGTCGACTTCAACACCTATTTTCCAAAAAGGAAGCAGTACCTTGGATCACCCCTCTCCATAAAATAGGCATCCTTGGGTGGCACTGTGGGAGACATCATTGCCCACAGATGTCATCGAATCCTCCTGACATTCGACTATAACAAAAGCTTTCATGTTAAGATGGTATCATACCTTACTACCATTGCACTTTGATCAACTTCATCGATGATCCGTGCCTTCATAAGCGTCTCTTTTAGCAATGCTTACACGGGAAGGTCCTAGCCAACACCTATGTGTACAATGTGTAGCTATATTCCATACAAATTTTACGCATATGGGTACCACATTCCACCTATTGTCAAAGAAAAAATGCCCCAGAGGGCGTCATAAGTCTTTGTCAGCAACCACCAGATCACTACCATATCAGTGACACAGAAACGACATGTATCTGTCAAATAGATTTGTTTAACTAGCCACAACATCACGAGCATGGGACATGCCTGCCTCATGGAAAATTTGTATACATATTGTATTATATTTTCTTACAGGGGTCCCATAGGACATGGTCATTCTTCAAACCGGTGCAGGATTTTTCTAATTCTGAGCTTCACGCAGGTCTCTCTCTCTCTCTATGCACAATATATAGAAAATAAACTACAATTTATCCCGGCTGTACAATTATTCCTAGACCTCACACATTAGGGGGAAATGTTAACATTGGAAAATCGTACAAGAAAAAGACAACATTAATTAATGTTAGGCAGAAGGATTTACAGGGCTGAAAGACATTAGAGAATCTAGAAAGTATTTAAAAATCTTTAAGGTCTGAGGAAAAATCAAATTTGAGCAAGTCATAAATGATTTTGCGCACATAATCCTTCGTGAAGAGAACCTTTGCACTCCTTATGACCCAAAATGCACGCAATCCTGGGAGTGGTGAAATTCAGTTTCTGGGACCACAAAAAGCACACTCTAGGATAGTGATTCTTCACTTGAATCTACCTAAGGATAGCCACCAAAGCCTCCTTAGACATCAAGTGATCACACAATGGAATATTTGTGGCACACAAAGGAATCATCCCCCTCTCTTGGGTCACCATCCACAATGTACCAAGAGAGGGAACGAGGAATTTAATTCTCCTATATAAGGCCACCATGAGATGAATAATTTGAGAACACATTTTTATGTTGGCCAGAATTGCCCAAGCAATACCAGCAGTGTGTGATCCGGGGTTGAAGATAGAGGGGACTCAATTGTTGGACATCCAACAATTTCAATCCACCACAGTAGAGAGAGGGAGAATTTGGACAGAGGCAAGCTTGGAAGTAAAAACATCCTTGCATCAGGACTTAGAACCCATGTTCTAGGGGCCCTTTGGCAAAAGGGTTAAAGTTTCATCCTCATTTCCTACCAACACTCAATAAGAGGGGCTGCAGAGCCACCGTTCGGATTATTGCAGTTGTTTGTCTCTATTCAGATTTTTTGTTTATTTGTTTTAGTTTTAGTTTATATATGCATGCTATTTCTGTATCTAGTATGTTTATGATTCTAGTTTGTTCCACTAACTTGCTTGACTCCACTTATTTTTTCTACCTGTGACCAATAACTTAAGTGGGTAAACCACACCCCTTAAGTTGGTGTGATTTCATACATCCATGTACCAAACACACTAAAAACAATTGTAATTGTAATTTTAATGTAATTGTATGTAAAATTATAAAATTGTAATTGTAAATTGTAATTGTAATTGTATGTATTGCCATGATTTAATTTTATTAAAATTGTAAAATTTGTAAAATTGTAAAATTGTAAATTAATTGTCAATTTTGAACCATAACTGCCGTAAGTAAAATGTATACCGTACATATTTTTATATTGACATAATTGTAAAATTATAAATTTGTATGAATATAAATAGTTGTAAAATAATAAATCTAGAATAATATGAAATTTTGTAACATAATAAATTTAGAAAATAATGCAAGTAAATTCATGTTTAGAATTATCATTATTTTATTATTATCTTACATACCAAAATAACAATATACATTAATACATTTTTAAAATTTTTGAAGATATCACACACACACACATATAGAGGGTGCATTTATTTAAGTAGTGATATAGTGAAAAACCATTTAAATCAATCAAGTAGTTGTATTATTTTAGGAATTCACAAGAAAAAAAAAGAACTTGATACAGTGCATTGTTTTCCAGATCAACATAATTGCAAATTATCAATTGAAATTATTTTAACATTAACATAATGCAAACCAATTAATTCAAAATACATATTATAATGTTTCGAAAAAAAGAGCCTTAGTTATAAGGTTAAGTCCTCGTCTTTATAAAAACCCATCTTAAATAGTATAAATGATGAAATAACACATTAACCATATCTCTCTCTATTCTCATGATCACCCTCATTATCTTCCAACTCGCTTGACATGATAACACTATTGTTCTCAAAAATATGTTTTGATCTAGGGTCATGTCTCATTACGAACCACTAATCCATATCCAACACATATGGGTAAAAAAACACAAGGTTGCAGTGTTTGGGTAAAACATAAGGCCCCTCAGCTTCATCCCACATCTTTCTAGAGTTGATACATATCAGCCTACTATCGCGATTTTCCTTTAAATTATTCTGATAAAAGGTGTCCCACCACTTGCACCTAAAAATAACACATTGGAGAGAAGAGAAGTCCACTTCAATGATCTCCTGTATCTTTCTGATGTAACCTAACATCCCTTGTACTAGGTTTTTATAATAGTGGCTAGCTCAACTAGATTTATTGAACTCGACTTCCACTCCACAGTCTTGTGTTATGTGTCCATCATCGACATTTTCTGTGCGAAAATGGTGTCCATATGCCGACATAGATGGGATCAAATTCACCTATAAAAAAGTTTTAAAATCATAGTTTCATGTGTTTAATAACCCAACTGTTAAAATATAAAATATATATGTTACATTTCGAAGGTGCATTATTAAGTTTAAAATGTACATAAATAGATTATTACCGAGTTGTTGCACCCAATCCCTACGTTTAGTGCATCCTCTTCAGCATGCGGGTAACGATCGGTTGCATCGTATTTCTCTTTGACTTGGTTAGCAACCCAATTGTTGGGGAATATAATTGGCATATTTTCTTTTAAATAATTGGGATAAGGCACACTTCTACCATTCAACCTTCTGAATTTTTTCCTGTCACTATCCCATTTCATCCTCTTTTGTTTGTACAATGCGACCCACGGTTGTGTCACACCGAAATTGTAAAGAACAAATTTATTGATTGCTCTAATTTCTGCATTCGCTGATGAAATCAAACCAACATATAGTACATATGAGATCAAAATATACATTATATTGAATTTCAACGTGAATATTTACCTTGTCTAAATTTGAAAAATTATAAGTCGCTTACTCTTAATCAAGCGTCTTTTTCCATTCATTTAGAGAAGCTCGCCTTGTCTTTTGTCTTCATCGCTTTCATCATCCCAAATCACTGCACCTCGTCTGTTTTCAATCTACTTGATGTACTCATTGACATAATAAAAATACTCATACGATATGTACCCCTCTGCCATAGACCCCTTAGGTTTTTCCCTTTGTCGAACAGAACCTTTCAATTTCTTCATGTACCTCTATAATAAGAACTTCCAACAACAAGAAACCACCCCAACTAATTCAACCTCATCTACTAGGTGGATTATAAGATGAACTTGAAAGTCCATGAAACTCGTCGAAAGTTCCTTCTCAAACATACAAACAATCTCAACTATCTCTTAATGCCACCCTAGAATGCTAGCCACATGAATATCCTTTGACATGATCCAACGTAAAAATGTAGATAAAATAGATATGGCACGTTCTAGGTCTTGGGGGAAGCCATGTTTCACACACCCACACATGAACAAAGGATAATGAAACTGCAAAGTTATAAACACATGAAATAATATACAAAATTAGCTATGTCTTATGATGTCATGGGATAAAATTTATTAATATAACAAATAATAAAATCATTCTTTTGACATTATATGTACTCTTTGAAGATTCAAATGGTCATGTGATTTCAACCCTGACAAATGGTCTTCCACAGTGAAGCAGTGCCGTAGTGAAGACCAATATGAAGATGGCACCCTCGCACCCATTATAACTTCATTTTCCAAAGAAATACATCTTTTTCTAACTCTATAGAACATCACCTTCTTTAAAATACCAATTAGAGGGACCAACCTCTGATCCTGTACTTTCTAATTGTCTTGGCCAATGTTTCTTTTTAGTTTTTTAAGTAATAAGATATTTCCTGACAACCACTGTGTCACTTTTTTTCGATGATATGTTCCTCCATAAAGAAGATGAAACATTTTTAAATATATGCATGGGATCTAATAAGTGGGTAATCTTAAGATGCTCCCAATATGGGAGGTTATAAAAGATATATTTCCTTTTCATCCCAATGAAAAATTTCTTAACATAGGTGTCGAAGAATTATGGATCATCGAACATAGGTTCCCCATTTGAATCAAACATTTCTATGAACTCCTTATCCTTCTCTCTCTCATATGCCCTAAGCCATTCAGCTGGTGTCGTTATTGCGGGCCTTTAGGATCTATCTTGTTTACCATTGAAAGCAAATGTTGCTCTTCTATAAGGGTGTTCTTATGGGAGGAATACCTTGGAGTAGTCATACACTGACTTTCGTAGGTCATTGGACCGTCTATATTTCAGAGAAGGTCCACAACATTTACATCCACAATACCCTTTTGTTACAAGGCCTATGAAATTATTGTATACAATATTCATGGCACGTTAAAGAATATCATGAATATTAGAACAATAATAACAAATAAAATAATTAATATGCAAAAGAATATTGTTACGTATATAAACAAAGAAATAAACATGTAATTTACCAGAGAAAACTCCTAAGCCTAGATAATCATGTGTTGTGTAAGCACATATGCCATACAACGTAGAACTCCTCAGTCCTCTCTAGTGCAATGGGTCTTGATACATCATATACATTTATCCCATTCCATAATTTCTTCAATTCATATACTAGTGGTTGTAAGTAGACATCCATATTCTTCACTTGTCTTCTACCAGGGACTATGAGAGCCAACATAAGATATTAAGTCTTCATGAAAAACCATGGAGGGATATTTTTATTGATCACTACTACAGGCCAAACAGAATATTTGCTGTTCTGGAGGGAATATGGGTTGACGCCATCCATGGCTATGCTGAGTCGTAGACTTTGTACTTCATCGTTGAATTTTTCGAGCCATGTATCCACTATATGATTCATGGCTATTGAATTTGTTGGGATTCACATAACTCCAAACTCACTTCTGTGTGAGGCATGTCAGCCTTGCAACATAGCTAATTCTTTGCAACGAAAGAGCCTTTAATCCTTGGGATTATAGGCATATGCCTCAATATATTAAAAGGAGGACCACGTGATTTACCCTTCTTTTTTTATTTATCATAACATTCATGCCCACATTTTATACATATATATTTGTTTGCCTATTCTCCTCTATACAAAATACAATCATTTGGACATGCATGATATGATATGTACTCAACACCCAACATTTTCAACAATTTCTTTGCCTCTTCGTAGCTAATGGGCAAGACATTATTAGTCAGAAGAAAATTATATTTGAATAGCCTGTTGTTGGTCATGGAAAATATTAAATGTACATCAATGCCAATAATTATTAAAGTTCATAAAATTTATCATTTGTAATGTTGATTGTGTGACAATATTTCTCAAAATATAAGGGACTTTATGGTCAATTAGCTCAAAATTTCCGAGAAACATGCATTTGACAAGCCAAAATTTTCTTTTAATTTGTATAGTAACATCATTGTCCCCAAATCAGACTTCCAGGTCTAAAGAGAGGGGTGGTGGAAGCAAATTTAAGGATTTCAAAAAAAGTATCAACGATATGAGCATAATCCCCTAGTTGATCATCATTCCGGAATGCATATAACAACATTGTCTCCATGGAAGTTGTGTCCCTTAAGTAATCATCCATACCAACCTCTATTTGATTGCCTCCATTTCCATCTTGTGAAGAACTGCTATTGATGTAGTCTTTCCTAATTGGTGAATCTAGACGTAGTGGGAATTGAATACGTGGTTGATTCAACCATTCTTGGTATCGTTCCTCTTTGATTTTTTCTCTTAATTCAACCTTCTCTCGATTTGAAATTGTCGTGGGGTGAAATATAAGATTGTAGGTGGGTCAGTCATCATCACTAGAATCCTAATAATTTCAAAAAATATATTTGAACATGACTAGTACAAAATTGATGATATCAATTAGTAAGAAGTTCAATGCATGATTAATTGGTTTGATGTTGAAATAATTACATTATGCCAAACAATTATTATTACCATCATTTTCCCATGAATATGGCTAGAAGATGGCATGTTACAATTGGTAGGGTGAAGCGATTGCCCATATTCATATACCATCTGCGCCTTGCGATATGCTGCTCATCATAAGAGCTTCCGATATTTTGGAACTGCTTGAATATTTTGTGCATCTGAACTCGATTCTGAATTTGCATGAACCTGCAATTTTGTATACATTCATTTTATTCAATTGATTGACATGGATTAAAAAATAAATTCAATTAGATAAAGAAAATATAAATAAAATCTGAACTAATTACGTTTGGAGATGGATAGGGAGAACATCGTGATGGACTTTGAGAGATAATGTGGAACGATTTGGATTTTGAAGAATTGTCCATTTGATATAATTATGATATTTTCTCCATGCATTTGAGAAAAATCAACAATAAATTTCGGTGTACATATCTACAAGTAATTTTTGTGCCTTAAAAAAAGGAGTTATTGGTATTTGTGCTAATGTACTGTTAACTGCACCGGTGCAGTTTTATTACTAGATGCACCGATGGTTTTAGTTAAAAAATGCACCGAATATCGGTAAATAAAAAATAACTTTATTTTTTTGAAGTGAAAAAAAAGGTAAATTGAAAAATGAGTGGCAAATGATTTTTGAAAATCTAATTTCATAAAAAAATTCTTTAAATAGTAAAAACTATTCATTATCAAATTATTTATGAAAAAAATTCGGGGAGGGATTTGCACAAGAGACATACCTAGAGCAAGAGAGCAAGAGAGCACTGGGAAGAAGCAAAATAATTTCGAGCAACAACACTATTCAGAGAATCAAAATTTGAAACATCTGGTGATTCACACAAAAACCTTGTAGTATAGTAAAATTGTTAAATTTTACTGTAATAATTGTTTTTTTTACAGTTTTTGTTAGATTTAATACACACATAATAAAAATTTTAAATTTTAAAATTCATTTTAAAAATAAAATCATTTACAATCTCTATTCCTATTTACATTTAATTAAATTTAAAACAAAAAACAAAAAAATCCATTCTTACGTTAAACCCTTGGTTCTTCTTGTTTATGTGACTTCACAATTAGGGATTTTCAATTTAGATTTATAAGGTTTGTATTACTATATATATAGGCGTATGACATATAACCCAGGGGACCACTTGCAGAGTCAGATCACAATCCATGTTGGCCCTTGCACGATTTTTAAAAAACAACTTTTGTTAATTGGTGCACACTGTTTAAAATAGCACATCGGTGCACGATTGTATTATAGCGCACCAGGCGCGTATTGACAAAAAAAATTGTTTGATACAAATAATTTTTTATTAATTTATGTTTATTTTAATCGGTGCTCCGATATTAATATAACGCACTGGGTGTCCGTGTTGACAAAGAGCACCATACGGTGTTTCTACTCTACTGGCGGTGTGTTTATAAGAACCTACCAAACTGCGTTTGGTGCGCAAGTTGCAAAAGTCGCACAATTTTCTTTATTTTTTTTACATAAAAAGTGTGTGATTTATTTATAAAATATATTAATGAATTGTATAGTCTTTATATTGATAAATAAATCGCTGACAAGAGTTCAAGTAACAAAAATACTGATAGCAAATCTAGAAAAGCAAAAAATGCAATTTCTTTGTAAATTATTTACTAAAATCATTATTTTTGAACTATATGTATTGTTTAGTGTGTATCACAAAGAGCCAAAAAATGACAAAGCTCGATAAGATTCTTTCTGATCTAAGACCAGAAGAGCATAAAATCTTGATGGAAAAATTGCAGAGGGATGAATCAGGTGAATGAAAAATACTATCGATCTAATATGGGTTTCCTTTTTGAATTTTCATTAATAATATACTTAAAAATATTAGATAACATGTTTCAAACAATCTATTAATTCATATATGTTGAATGTTTTACAGAGACCAACAATGAAGAAAATGAATGTTTTTCTAAGGAAAGGAAAATGATAGAACATGAAAATGAAAATGAATTGCTCCTTAGCTCATCTGGAATGGTGCTCGAGGTTAAAAAAAGGGGGAAAAAATTTTACGAAACTTTGAGGGATCTAGTGGAATGAATGTATAGACGTTCTTTCCACTTACAATACAAATATCACTCCAATGATTCCAAGAACCAAATTTTATTTAAACTACAGGAAGAGTTTTGAGAGAATTGGTTAATGAGACATGTGAGACTTTTAATAGCAAAAACGTACAACAACAAAAAAGGATTGAAAAAGCAATATTCATTTATAAATATAGATTTTGTTATATTTAGTTTTCATATATCAATATAAAAATTAAATAGTTTATTTTCATGTTACATTTTCAGCAAGATTATGAAAATATCAAGGATGAACGAGTTGATATCAAAAATATGCTATTAGGAACGTCCAAAAAGGTGTACAAGGATATGGTCAAATAAATGGACATAATTGCATCGCACAAGGAGCCATCTCAACAACAACATGCTTCAAATATAATATGTAATCATTGAATTTTTTTGATAAGGTACAATAAATAAATAATTTAGCATTAAAAAATAAATTTCAAGTATTTTCTTGCAGAAAAGAAAAGAAAATGGAACCCACTCAGCACATAAAATAGGAGGAAAAGGAAGAAAAGGGTTGATGTCTATGCTTGTGAGTAATTGTTACTTCCTTATAACAACTTAGGTATATTTCATTTTTGTATATTTTAAGTTGTCTTACAACAATCGTCATTGAATGTCTTCAAACATGTGCTAACATATGAAGAAGAACCATCAGAAGAATTGATTGAAATTGGGCTAAATATGAGTTGTCAATATATGTTGACATATCATAAAATAATTGTGGAATTTGTAAGCATCTATATTTTTTTACTTACCTACGTCTATAATTAATAGAAAAAAAATAAAAATTATATTAAATCTATGATTTGTTATGGGGTATAAAACTTGCAGGAAACAAAGTATGGAATTACGCCAACAAATGAATTATTGAAAGATGACGTGAAATTTGGTTTTGAAAGAATGTGTATAGTTCACGAGTCAATTCTTGCTATGGTACATTTTTTTTCGATTTACATTGACGTATATTATTTAATATTTCAATTTTCATTATTCTCACCAATGTATATACACTCATTACACTTTATTTTTTATGTTTGTAGATGGAACTCGAAGAAGGAGAAAACAATCACCACAATGAACAAAACATTCCTCCAAATAACCCAAGTCATGGAAGTAGCTCGAGCAGTGACAACAGTTCCAGTGAAGGATAATGATCAATATGTTAGGATATCAAAGCAAGGCTTATTTTTTGAAATATTTGTCTATGAAATCATACATTTTGTTTAATGTAATGGACATAGTGTACAAATTGAAAGACAAAGGGGTACCAATAACTGTCCCATTTTGTATGACAAAGAGTGTCTTCTTCATATATATATAATCAAATATGTTTTAATTTATTCTATTGTGTTCTCCATTGTCGTTGTGAAATGTTACACCACTGATTAAATATATGGATTATTATATATTATAATGAAGAGATGTGAAATCCAATGATATGATATAACAAATTCATCCAAACATCACATTCAAATGCACTAATAAAAATTTAATTGATATGAATACTGTTATAATATATGTGTCGACTTTTGATAAATAATTAATTTTAAAAAATCACAATAATTTCTTTGTCACAGGTCGATGTTTCTAAAAAAATGGAAACGTAACACTGGTGTGTGTCAGTTATTGCGCACTGGTGCATTTGTATGATATTGTTCACCGGTGCATTTCTACGACCTATGGGCAGCGTACCAAATACCAATACCAATTAGAATGCCTGGTGCGCTTTATTGACAACTACCACCTGAGCAGGTGGATAGGCATTGCATGCACTAGTATGGTTTGCCATTAACATGCCGGTGCGTTTTTATAACTTAACGACCCGATGTGTTTTAACACCTTAACGACCTGATGCATTTTAACACCTTAACAACCCAGTGCGTTTTTACACCTTAACGGCGCTGGTGCATGCACCTTCTATCGGCCCTATTATCACTCTAGTAATTCCCAAGTTGTGAGGTTTTGATTTAAAGTTTAAGAACACTAGAGGTAACCACAAACATACTTTTAAAATCTAGGATCTAGCTTTCTTAGGGTTCAGAGAGGGCTCTCTCTATAAGATTTAACTTTGTTTTGATTATAAGATATTAGGATAGTTATGGTTGTGCAATTTGGTTTTGATTTGGTTTGGTTTGGTGGGAAAAATCACTTAATGAGATGGATAGTGGGAAATCTGATTGTCCATTAGGCTAAGGAGTCAAAAGTCAAGCAGACAGAACTAGGATCAAGGTAAAAAAGTCAAATGTTTTAAGGGCAAATAGATAAGCCTTTGAAGATCTTGGAAGGTTTTTTGGTGAAGTGGTTTGATCGAGATAAATAGAAATGAAGGGTTCTTTGATCCAGAAAAGGGAAGAAGTAGGCAGAGGTCAAACGAAAGAGTGAGAAATTAAGGGTTCCCTACTCTAGAAATCAGCAGAAAACATAGAAATGATAAACAGTAAAGATGGGGTGCTTTTAACAAATCCTGAAATAATACTCTTGTTTATTCATTCAAATTTGGAAGACATATAAGGATGCATGAAACAAAGAAGATAAAAAATGACAAGTAGAAAATACTTCACTTCAATAGCTCATCACATGAATCCTGAAATATGATGCTAATTGATTCGATCCAATCTACTACTCGAAAATTGAAACACAAAAGCCTTCAAGTCCAACAAAAATGACTATAGAAATCTTCAACAATTTATGCAACACTAATACTTCTAAATATGAAGTATTTATACAATATCGTTTACAAAATATCCTATAATACTTCAAGGAATTATCTAAGGAAAATATAAATCTGATCTCTTTATCTTATACTCTTTTACTCTCATTCCCTAAATAATCTGATACTCTTTAACCTCTGTAAAACTACTTTACTATTGTAACAAATTCTGCTTTGGTTGTAAAAATCAGAAAATTGTTTTCTTCCTTTTATCTACTTTTTAACCTTCATAGTAAATCTGTAAGTGATTGCCAAGTTTACTCATTAGGAATTTGAATCTTTTTCAGCCTCTTGAAATTCTCATATGCCTCAGTATATCTGGAAAAATTTGGTTTTATGATAAACAAATGTCTTATCTCATGTTGCAGATAAAATAAATCTTTAAAACTTCTGAGTAAGAACTTCCTTGTTGGAGTGCCTTGTCCACTTGTCTTTTCAACCTGCTCCTTTGCATACTCTCTCATTTTCTTATTATAATATTCATAAGGCATAAGCTTATCATTTATCACCAAAATGTTAGGCAAACTTCTTTGCCTCAAATTTTCAAATTTAACTATAAACTTGTTTACGACTATGTTCATATTTTCACATTTCTCTTCAAGTTGTTTCATTAGATTCTTCTTTGAGATGACTTTCCTTATTTCAAGGATTGTCTCTATCCTATCAGTTATTTGTATTTCTTCCAACTCCTTCTTGTTTTTATTGTTGAGAAACTTTATCAATTCTATGGCTTGCTCAGGTTTAGTACCTAGCTCGTCTTTGGTTTTCTGAATTTCTGCTAGTGCTACCTTTAGTAAATCTCTATGTTCAAAGATTACCTAAATTGAGGGCCACACATCATTGACGGCTTCAATAATTTCGTTCCATAAATAGTTTTTCACATATGATATTGGATCCTTTAAGGTTAAATCCTTTTGTAACTTCTTCAGATCTTCATTTAACCTATTAGCCCTTTGCTCATGAGTTTTAGCAATTATTTGGGCTAACTTCTTTGTATCCTCAAGATTATCAATCATCTTTTTCAATATGTTAATCTCACTTGTCTAAAGTGACATTTCTTCCATGGCTTTTACTAATTTAATAGCCTCATTTGTTGGTTGTACTGTTGATGTAGAAGATTTTGTGGCTGAAGTTTTGGATGATTTCACTGGCACTGCAGTAAACAATGGTTCTTTTGGTGCCAACTCTTCTGCTAGATTTGAAGGCACAACTGTAGTAACCATAGGAATAAATGAAGGAACTTCCTGATTTTTTATTATTTCCCTTTCATGGACAAGTTTGTCCATTTTAGTCTCCATTTATTTTATCTATCCTGTTAACTGAAAAATTAAATTCATCACGTCATCCTTCTGGGTCTGTTCTTGTATAATTTTTTTAGCTTGATGATGTTCAGTTGATCGAATTTTAAGTTGTTTCCTCAATGCTGCAATGTCCCCATTCTTCATCTTTACTAACTGTTCTTCTACTTTCACATTTCAGGATCATATCCTATTTAGAGAACCAACTCTTCTAAATATTTAATCCTAAGATCTTTAGCATATAATGAGGCTTTGTCAACTTTCATTTGATCTTTCATGTTTATGATTGTGTTTTGAAGTTTTTTAACACTCATAGCCTTGGTTGTAATGGTAGAATACAACATCTCTAAACTCTATCTATGAAATTCTATTTGATCAAGTGCATGAATTTTCTCTATTTGTACTTCTAGATCAACCTTTTTGTAGTCTGCAACTGTCTTTGGAGTCTTCACTTTAGGCTATAGCACTGATATGATCAACTTTTTATTTGAGTAATCAAAGGCAGATAAAATTATGTTTTGAACACTTGGTGTTTGCTTCAAATATTGAGAGTAAATCTCATTTTTAATCTCTTCATTCTTTGTTTTAATCTGCTTGTATTTTTCTCTTATATCAAGGTCCTTTTCCTCTGTTGTCTGTGAAGATGATGCTTCTAAATTCTGTTGTTTTTCTATCATCTATGTACTTGAATTATCAGTTTGTCCTTTATTCAAAATTTGTGTTGTTGGCTCACTTGTGATGACTGTAGCAGCATCTTTATTTGTCACTGGGACATCTTTGTCTTCAACCTCAATAGTCACTTTTCCTTTATCAACTGAGTCTATCTTAGGATTTTTATTATATCTTAACTTGAACCTAATCTCAGTGGTGGTTTCAGTAGTGTATGTCCCTTCTTCTTTGACCCTTTTGGTGGCTTTCTCTACTTGATTTGCAGTTTGTAAGGTGTGACTAGTATCACCATGCTTTACTGCATCTACCAAAGTGTTTTCTATCCACTCAATATGATTGACATACTTCATCTCTGGTTTTTTTTCATGAATGTAGGGTGTTAGTTTGCACTTAACCCTCATTTTACTCAGTATTCCTTGTGGATCATAGTTCGAGGAGCAACTCTCTTCAAATCTGTACTCTATTAACTGTTTGGCTGCTTCTATCTATGCATCTCTGTGATTACAAATAAATGGCCCCACCTGATTCTTTAAATTAAACTGGGTCTTTTTCTTAGCTGTTAGGAAGTTAATAGAATCAGAATTCAATATTTGCCTGACATACTCCAAGGAAAGAACCCTCATTGGTACAAATTTAGGTAGTTTGTAGGGTAGAAGATTAGAGCCAAATACTCTGATTTCTATGTGTTTTTCATACAAATACCAAGCTCCAGTCCTATTCTTCTCAGATAATTGTAGGATCTTCTTCATTTCACCATTGATCCTTGGCTGTTCAGTGTTGGTCAACATATTGATCGATGGATGGACAAAATTATCTGTAGACTCTGCAAAAGTGAACTTTGAGGACTCCTTTCTGATTAATGAAGTCCAAAAGATGACTAAAAGTGGTTTTTCTTCTATATCAAGCTTCTGGAGAGTTATAGGGAACTTATCTGGTTGAAAATACAAGAACATATGGAAGAAAAAAGATGTGTATCTAAACACTCCTTCAGTTGGCAACTTGATCAGTTGATCATGGATATTTTCAACAATGTACTCAGCATAATTGAATATTATAGAGGGAGGTTGTCTTGGTAAAAAAGTAGATAGTGTTAAACACACAAATAGGAAAGATAGGCATTCGTTGCATATTACCATTTATATGATGTACATTTATAATACAATGAGGTGGCCCTTGGATTCCACATTCCAATGTCACTTGGACTCCTTTTGTGATGGTTCATCTTCCAAACCTACCCATAGAGGATAAGCTGTCCAACATTAACCCCCCCCAAATCCGAAGGGGTATGTGTGAGTCCAAGAAGAGAGTTGTAATACAAATCTACAAAGTATGCATGGTAGCACTTAGGCTGAATCAGCTCTCTGAAATGTTGGCATAAAGAGGTGGTTTAAGGATGACCACCAACACTAGAACGCAACGCTTATTACAGTTCCTGGAACTCTTCCAAATCTAGCAAGAAGCTGAGGACTTCTGCTAGAGGAAGTGTCCCTCATATTTGAAGAGGGAGACGTTCAACCTAAAAGAAGGTAAGTCTACAACCGGTGATGGTTTAGGGATGACCACCAACACTGGAATGGTTGATGCATTTCCTAGAACTCTACCAAGGCTGGCAAGAAGCTAAATTCTTCTAGTAGAGGAAGTGTTCTGAATTATTTGAAGAGGGAGAAAATGAACCTCACATGGATGGTTTAAGGTTTTCCACCAACCAAAGGCTTGCTCATGGGCATCCGTGTCTCTGGCTACAACTCTGAATCTGGAATGAGAGATTGTGCTTCAGGCTCGCTTGATGTGGTGTCGAAGCTTGTAGATGACCATTATTTTCCCCCCTGTCAAGTAGAAGGTGAGATTATGGTGAAAAATCAACTGCAAGATTGTTCAATATTCTAGAACAAGTTCTGATATGTGACTTAAACATTTTCTTGGTTGTTGATGCCCATTGCCAAGAAGCGATCCATCCAAGATGAATCTTTGTTCTTGCAGGAGGCTTGTTTCTGAAGCATGTGTGTGAAGAATGGGTGTGTTGACCATAGTGCTTGCATGGGTGAAGATCAAAACAATTATCTTTCATATGGCCAACTCGATCACAGTGTTGGAATTTTACAATTTGTTGTTGTTGTTGCTGTGGAAGAGGAGCATGATCTGGAATAGCTGAATGTGAACTGTCATAAAGAAATCCGGAACTATGAAATTTGATGGACTTGGAGTAGTCCAGGATATGAAAGGAAAACTCCTTGTCATATCTAAGACTTGTTATGTGCTTGTTATGGACAAGCTCTTCCCAAATTTTGTTGATGGGCTTGGGAAGTGCAGACTGAATTGCTGCATCTACATGTAAATATGCTCTTGTACAAGGAACTGAATGTGAATCGAATGCAACTTTATATTCTTGCTGTTGATGGGATTCCCTCTCAATTTTCTAACAGAAACAAGTTCAGAATGATGACTCCGTTGCTGTATTTATTCTTGTTGTAACTGAGATTCAAGCTGCAAAAAATCAATATTTTCATGTGCATTATGCAGACAAGTGTGGATATCAAAGAGAGTGTCTTTACTGATCTGGATTGTGTCATCAATAGTGGATTGTATCAAAGTTTCCAAGGACTGTAATACTTCATAAAATTTGGCCATTTTTCAAACAACTCAAGCTCAAGAAATAAAGGGTGTCAGCTTCAACTGATAATGCACCCGTTTACAATGTAAACAAATAGCAAATATTCTTTAGTTTGGTTTCAATCAATCTTCTTCAAAAATGGATGCTACAGTTTTAGAGGTAAATAGAAATGTCCACAGGCAAATGAATCCTTTAGCTACAAGCACCCATATTCTCCAACAAGTTCCACTTGACCCCTCTGAGAAGAAATTATGCTACAACATGGAGAATGTGGCTCAGTGATGAAATGAACTATGGAAGAATACAATTAGATGGGCCAGTGCATTCGGCTTCCTCTACAAGTTTATCAGTCGCAAAATTGTACGTGACCTCCTAAACGTTGCACAAACTCCTCTTAGAAGTTCTCTGCTAATATAAAAATGATGTCAGCCTCTGTTTGTATCTTTTATGTTGTTGGAATTCATGGGTATCTAGAAATCTAACCCTCAATCCAACTGAAGTAGGAATTTGACTTCAAATTTGAAAGATTATCCTCTCAAATTAAACCTCCAATTCTGAAAATGCTTGGCCCTTTTTGTGAATAAAATTATGAAAATTATGCATTGAGAAACCCACAAACTAACTTATTCTATTCAAAATTTGGGCATACGGTGAATTTAAATAAGAGTATGAACCTGGGTTATGGATTTGGCCAATCAATGTATCAATCTCCATTTGTAAGAGGACTGATCTCGGCACAAATAGAGAATTTTATATATTCAGCAAACAACCTTCAGGAGTTGATAAACGCGTCCCTCTTAAACAATTCAACTCTTCTGATATTAAATCGGCCTCTTCAAAATATGACTAAATCTCAGTAACTAAATTTCTTCAAGAGATAAATCCATCCTCAAACGATTCTAGAAAAGATAGACAAATTTCATACCCCAACCTTTATGATCTCGGCCTGTCAGTGAGTGCTGTCGATCGTCCAAGAAAGTGTCCTCTGCCTTCAAGAAGATAGGCTCTCGACCCCTTTAGAAAACACAGGTATGATCTGTCAGTATGGATGGAATACAACCTCCGACAGAAGATTAATTTCGACCTCCTTGGCACCTGATTCTTCAACAATCTTGGTCCCTCTTTGGATCATGAATACAACCTCAGGAATCATTATCCTGGCAAAAATAAATGGATCTCTGGATAGAGTGTTAACTCAAGAATTCCGTCCTCTTGTTACAGGGTAGTGGTATAACCTCTAGATGATTAAAACTATGACAAAGATATTTTCCAAGTGCTACAGGTTAATGGTATAACCTCCAGATGATGAAAAGGATGCAAGAAATCTATTCCAAGTGTTGGCCACCGAATCAAAGCTTCCTGCATATTGTGTATGCGTGGAGCATATTGTAGATGGTGAAGGGCCAATGCAGTCGGTGCAGTGGTATGGAGGCTTGAATGGTGTAATGGAAGAAGAAGCGCACAGTTTTAACTCACAGGTCCTTGCACATACTTCAAAAATCCATGTTCTACCTTTTGAAAGCGTTGAACACAATCTCATCTAACTCGCCTTTGAGGAGCACAGACAACTCTATAGGACACAAATATCTACAGCGGAGCATGTGCAGTCGCATGCCTCCTTAACCCATAGTGAAATGGAATTACGGTGTGTTGAATTTGAAACATCACTAATGCTCGATCACAATCCTCCTTGCTGCTTTCTTTTCTCATGATCCCAATCACAATAAAACAATGAATAGCGTTGAAGGAATGATTTGTTGAAGGCAAAATTGGTGCGAAAAACAGTGTTTTGATGGAATTACGCAGAGTAGAGAGAGCGCAAGTGACAGGTGCTGGAAGAGCTCAAATTGGGGCATGAAACATAGATAGAGGCGTTATGGTACAGATTAAGGCAATGATGTGGGCTTCTGTTGTAGCAGAGGAAATGCATAAGTGTAGAGGTTAGGTCAAGCATTAAAATGCATAAAGAATTTGCATAGGCCTGATAAAACAATTTAATGCCCAATGGGTTGTAAGAGTGAGAGACAAATATGACAGGGAAAAACTGTCATGCAAGAAATATAGTGGACATGCTAGCGTTATAATTCAAGACAAGACTGCCTAATATTCGTTCTATGGAGGGTGTTTCTTCTAACAATATTCCATATGAGGAACTGAAGAAATGGTAGAGGAAAAGTCCTAAACAAGGAAAAGGCACAGGTCTATAATGGCCACAAAAATAATGGCACAAATAACACTGAGCAAGTTAAGAACGCAGTAGCTCCGATACCATGTTAAACACACACATGGTGTATGAAGAAAATAAAACACACAAATAGGAAAGATAGGCATTCACTTCATATTACCATTGATATGATGTACATTTATAATACAATGAGGTGGCCCTTGGATTGCACATTCCAAGGTCACTTGGACTCCTTTTGTGACGGTTCAGCTTCCACACCTACCCATAGAGGATTAGGTGTCCAACATATAGAAACCCTAGGATGGATTCCTCAGTATGCTCATCTGTAAAGTATCCTAGGATAAATGATAGCATGGAAATGACATGTCTAGACCCCTATAGAAATTTTAAAGTAGAATATTGAGGATTGATTGGAGGAATTTCCACATGTAAGGGCATGAATACTTGGAAGATCTGAAATCTTTTGGGAAAATCAAAGCCAATGTATGACTTGGTAAGAGCCTCTATTGATAAAGGAACTGCATTAGGATTTGGTTTGAGTTGTAACATCTATTTTATGGATGCAATAGTAACTGTAAATAGTACCTCTTTGTTTTCACTCATCATTACCCTATTTTCAGGTGAATAATAACTCTGAAACAACATAATAACTTCTGGGCATTGATAAGTGACTGGAATAGCATATTTGGGAAGGTTTGATTCCAAAATTTGGACTTCTTCCACCTGAACTAAAGACTTTTCATAGCTCCAACAGTGGAGGTCTAATAAAATAAATTCAACAACAGGATCTACTATTTTATAGTCAACATATGCTAAAGGGATGTGTTCAATGTCTACAACAGGAGGTTGTAGACGACTCACAACAATAGTAGTCTTGGAGGGCACACCTGGAGTAGATTTAGGCATTTTTAGGCTTTTAGGACTTCCCAAACTCTGTTTTTAGGCTTTCTGGTTTCTTCTATAAGATTAAATGGTTTACAGAAGTATTTTTTTACTCTGACAGAGGTTCTTGGATGAAAATAAGAAGAATATGGTTTTTTTCTTGGATTTTTCTTTCAATTTTGACTTTCAACTATGTTACAGACTCTCACTAGTTAAGAAACAGGGGTTTCTTATGCTTTTTCAATGGATATTGGACTAAAAATTGTTTGGAATCAAGCACAGAGGGTCAAGTTACCTACAAAGGATTTTTGGGATTTAATTGGAGTTTTATACAATTTGTAAAACTAGAATAAACTCAATATTTTCCTTCTAAAACTGAGCGCAGTATAAAACAGGGTTTTATAAAAATTTTGACAGGGTTTAGCCTCTTTTTTGGACAATTTTAAACGATTTCCGGTGTTATCACTCATGTTTTCCTAGAAGTTGTGTAAGAGGAAAGTATACCCGAGGTAACCACAAACCAACCTTTTAGATGCAGAATCTAGCCAATCTGCATCCAGAGAGGGCTCTCTCTTTATAATTTATCTTTGTTCTTAGAAGGCTTTAGGCTAGTTATAGATTCAAAGTTTGTTTTGGGAAAATGGTGGAATCCACAAACTAAGGGCAAGGTTGAGAGCTTTCAGTCCATTGGGCTATGGAGTCAAAGGATGGCTTTTTTTACCCTTTGATTTTTCTTTTAAGGTATACCCTCTTTACATTTTTTAAATTTTTTGAATTTTTTGGTTTTTCAAGAATATGGAACACCTTTGCTCAAGAAAAAGGTTTGAACATATTTCATATTTCAATCAAGACAATCATGAAAAATGACACCTATTGGTACAGGAGTCTAACACCTGGAGTGGATATTCTTATATAGGTTTCAAATGTCCTTTTTAAATTGATAATAGGCTCGATTTCTTCAAAAAATACCTATTTTACGCAGGTATGGGTCTTTGAAATAGGTTCTGATAAGTTTGAAAGGTCTGTGGTAACTTTTGGAAGCAATTCAGGACTTCCAGCAATCTTCAACAGCAATAGGCGGGCTTTTACTGGTTCTGGGCATATAAACTATGCAAAGGCTTTGTTCTCTGAGTCGGAATGGCAAATACATTGATATAACACAGATGAAGGGAATAATGGTGTTTTTCAGAGTTTATTAGGCATTTTAGGTTTAATCCAACCTACAATAAATGTCAATCACATCAATAAATGGGCGGTTTTTGGGCTTCAAAGGATAGAAACCGTGAATGGTTATCTCGTGAGTTTAAGCTGGTAAGCGGTTTCAATTGAATCGGATGCAATCCAATCAAAATGAGCCATGTGGAGGAGATAGAAAATACTGAAACAACCTATTGCGCATGGAATGGATTTTGTTATAATCGCGTAATTTAAATTGTGATATAGTCTTTCGATCATTGGATTTGGGAGGGATAATGCGAACGATCGCGATTTAATATCAAGTTGCTTGGCATTCATAAGTGGGGTCTGGGGTTTAGTAATACGGCGGGATATGTTTTTAACTTTATAAATATACATTTATAAAGTTTAAAACTTTGTGTTATATGATTGACGGAGGGGTAAAGTTTTTTATGTTTTCAACTTAAAACATTTAACAAGTGTTTCGACCAATGGCGCAGGTATTTATATTATATGGTATAAAACCTTAACAAGTGTTTTAATACCATAGGGGCAGGGGTATTTTTGTTTTTGATATGTTTAAACCTATGGGAATAAAGAGCGGGTATTTATTTCGTCACATGAGATATATAACATAGGTTAAAACTTTAAGTAATGGGTTTTTGGGGTTATTTACTTATAAAGGATTTAATAATATACGGGAAGGGTATAATTCAGGGATTTAACAATATAAGTGAGAAATTAATATGAAATGAAGGTGTAATGTATGAAATGAATTTAAAATACATAGTTTAAGACTAAGTAAAGTGTAAAAATAGGTCTTTAAGCATAGTTTGTACCATTTTGATTTTTTACACATAGACTTAAGATAAAATGCATTTTAGAGGTTTTTTGAGTGTTTTTGAATGAAAATGAAATTAATTAAGTAGGGTTTTTACTTTTCTAAGTAAAAAAGGTATTTTACTTAGGAAAAGGGATCACAATCTTGGAAAAGGGTGAATATGCTGATGAAATGGGTTTTATGTAGGGAATCGAATATTTTTAACCAATCAATTATTGAGCCTTGGGTCTGGTCCCGAAAGAAGTTAGAGAAATGCTCTGAGCCTCTTTAACTGAAGGTTTAGAATACTGGATGATTGTGGGGAAGGGAAATTAGTAATTTCTGCCCAATGATGCTTTATTACATGTCTTGCACAACTGTTTTCTACCTATCAATCATTATTCTAACATTTTTTACTTCATTTTCATGGGTGCATTTAAGCTTGCAACCCTAAATCCATTTTTCTTTCAAAGCATAAATCTATCTAAGTCTAACCTTATTTCATCTGAGGGCTCAGATTAAACTATTGAGCTCCTCATTTATTCTCTAAATATCTACTGATTTGTCAAGTTTAAACAGTTTGACATGTCTTTATTCTCTATCTAAAACATGAAATTCAAAGCATGACAAGTTACGATTAAACTATTTAATTGATCATGGATTATGGTGTTTCTTGACAATCTGCACATAATAATTATTCTTGCAGTAAAAATAAATAGTAGTGGCATTTTGACTTGCTCACTTTCAGGTCTTATTTTTATCTCTTTTTCCTTTGGGGTTTATTCTTTTTCTAAGTCCTTTGATCTTTCTTTTAGGACTTTTTTACCCTATTTTTGTATTTTTTATTATTTTTAAAATATCAGAAAACAGCTTGCAGAAAGAAAAGTATGTACATATTTACAATACTATCAAAGTCAATTCAAAAATTATGAACCCTATTATTATAGGACCCCAACAGTGGCTCCACATGGGGATGGCATTTCCTGGTGAAATGTTAAGAACTTTTAAGACTAGTAGCCTTTGAGTTTTGACTGTGATTACCCTATAAGTATCTTATTATCTCTGCAATTATTCATACTTTATGATATTTTACCTCTCAAATCTTAGGGCCTTCTCTCCGAGCTTCAACTTTGTTTGGAAAAAATCCAATCCAATCTAAAATCTTCAATGTATATGAACAATAATCAAAGTAAATGAAACTAACTATCTTTTATTTCTGAGGAGTAGTAGTGCTTCAGCATTCTGTCATTTACTGGTACATCTAGGATAGTTGATCCGTCCATTTCTTTCCGATAGAAAGCATTGTTACCTCTGTAACCATAAATCACATAAGGTCATTTCTATAGAAAATCAAATTTTCCATTTTTACCTTTGTCTTCTCTTCTTGAATCCCATTTTAACACTTTGTCTCCAATGTGGAAATCATCTTCTTTAGTCTTTTTGTCAAAAAATTTCTTTATTTTATCCTGGATTACTTGAGACTTAATGTAAACCTCTTCCCTTGTTTGTTGCAAGTGATCTGTTTGATTTATCATTCTTTTAATGTCATTTGGTTCAACTTGTAACTCTTGGACAATTTTCATTACTGGCACTCCTAAGGAAGATGGAAAAATAGAATCCATTCCATATAAAAGCTAGTAAGGAGATGTACTAATAGATTTTTTGGTTGTATGTCTATCTGTCCATAAGGCATTGACTAACTTTTTGTTCCAAATCTTTTTGTTATCTTCAAGTAAATTTTTGATGATATTTACAATGCTCTTGTTTGAAGATTCATCTAGACCATTACCATTGTGGATAATATGCAGTAGAATGGCCTAGGGTAATGTGATATTTATGTAAAAATTCAATCATATTTTTAGATTTGAATGTTGTTGCATTGTCAGTAATTATCTTTTTGGGACATCCAAATCTTGAAAGTATGTTTCTTTCTAAAAAGGAGATAACGATAGTATCTTTGGCTTTCCTAGAGGGTATGGCTTCAATCCACTTGGTAAAATAGTTAGTGGTTGTCAGAATCCAATTGTTTTGGGCTGATTATGGGGGGTGAATTACTCCAATGAAGTCAAGACCCCATTGTTGAAATGGAATTTCTGTTGATATGGGCTTTAAAGGCAGGGGTAATAGCTTTTTCTTACCCTCAAATATTTGACACTTGCGACAGGAGGTCATATACCTTTTAACATCTGCAAACAAAGTAGCCCAATAAAAACCAGCTCTCAGGATTTTGTCTGCAGTAGTCTTCCAGTAGAGATGTCCTCCATAGTCACCTGCATGAAATTCTTGTAATACTTTGTCAACTTATTTTTTTAACAAAAAATTTAATAAAATCCCACTATGATCCTTCCAAAAAGGTACATTGTCTAATATACAAAATCTTACTTCCTTAAGCTTTAAAAATCTAGCTTTTGTTCTTGATAATCTAGGAGGAGCTTGTAAATTTAGTAATACAAATACGATATTTTCATACCATGATGAATCTGAAAAGGCTTCATTGATCTCTGGAGTCGCCATCTCTTCCTTATCATCTACTTGGGCAATAAAATTTATGTCTAGGGCATGACAATTTGATTCATCCATAAGTTTAGTTAAACCTTGACCTTTTATAAATTTTGTGGGTTTTATCTCTATGTTATATTCTAAAATAGTGGCAATCCACTTACCTCTTCTACCATCAGGACCATCCTAAGTTAGAATGTATTTTATTACTGCATTTGGGACATAGTCAATGATGTGAGAATAAAGAATGTACACTCTGAAATATTTAATGGCATTTACCAAAGCTAGGGGTTGTTTTTCCATGATATTGTATTTCAAAGTAGAATCTCTAAGTGTTTTTCTAAAGAAAGCTATGGGTTTTTCATAACCCTGGTCATTTTTCTGCAGCAAAACTGCAGCAATGGTGTGTTCTGAAGCAAATGAAAAATGATGAAATCATTTTTAAAGTCAGGACTTATAAGGACTGGGGTTTTGGTTAAGGCCTGTTTGATGGATTCAAATGATTGCTCGGCCTCCATAGTCCATTTAAGAACTAAATATTTTTTAAGCATGTTGTTTAATTATCTAATTATCTCAGCTAAATTGGAAATGAATCTTCTTAAAAAGTTAATTTTTCCTAGAAAATATTGTAACTCTTTTATGTTTCTTGGAGGACTGATTTTAAGAATTGCTTCTATTCTTGCAGGATCTCTTCTAATTCCTTCCTTAGAAATTATGTGTCCTAGTAACTTGTCTTCTTCTAATCCAAATAATATTTTCTTAGGGTTTAATGAGATGCCAAACGTTCTGCATTTTACAGACTTGTCTAAGATGATCCAAGTGTTCATAACCAGTCTTAGAAAATACAGTTATGTCATCTAAATAAATCACTAAAAACTCATGAATTTCCTTTGCAAAGGCTATATCCATAGCTCTTTGAAAGTTAGCCTCTGCATTCATTAAACCAAAATGCATTTTTACATACATAAAAGTGCCCCAAGGAGTAGTAAAAGTTGTTTTGGCTTGATCCTCTGGTTGGACTAAAATCTGGTTGTATCCTGAAAATACATCTAAAAGAGAAATCCTAGAAGAACCAACTAACCTTTGTAATATGTGATCCATTTTTGGTAAAGGATAATTATATTTGAAGGATACTTTATTTAGATTCCTAAAATCGACACATAATCTAATCTCTCTTGTCTTCTTTCTGGTTGGAACTAGGTTAGAAACCCAATCAGAATATTTGATTGGTCCAATTATTTGTGCATCATACATTCTTTTTACCTATTTTTATATTAAGAGCATCAAAACAAGACTGATTCTCTTTAAATTTTGTTTAAAGTGCTTTTGATCTTCTTTTATAGGAATTTTATGTTGAATTATGTTGGTGTCATAGGATTTTAGATCCTCATAACTCCAAGCAAAAACATCTTGGAATTCCTTAAAAAGAGAAACATATTTTTCTTTTTCTTGTTGAGGTAAGGGTTTTGAAAGTTTGATCATCTTGGCTTTTAACTCTGTGCCTATGTTGCATTCCTCAATGTCAGATCTAAGTAGCTCCATTTTAGGTTTTCTAGCAACATCATTTGAGTCAAATAAAACTTCTAAAGGAGTTAAAACTTTTGGTAAGAAATTATCTTTGATATTTAATATTTATGATTCATCATCAATTATCTCATCAATTTCTATTCTCTCTAAGTTATTTATATCTGATTGACTAAACTTAGTTGACCTAGCAAACTTTACTTTATTTACATCTATATCATTCAAATCTATTTCACTATCTAAATCTTGATCTATGGTATAATCAATGTCTATTTTATAGTTCTGAAATCCACCTTCATTATCCATAAAATGGTAATTTTGTTGGTCTTGTGAAAACATTTGCCAATATTTGAGGTTATCTGGAATTATTGGTTTGTGTTTTACTTCTGCAGTAAATTTATGATTGGGCTAAAAAGGTAAATTACAAGTACTAGAAAAAGCTGGTAAGGAGTGTGCTTGTAAATTTTTCTTTCTAGTTATTGCGGAGAAATTACATTCCAAAAAATCATCAATCAAATCTAATACAGTGTCTCTATATCAGCCTAGTCTAGGATTGTAAACAAAATATTCACCGTTAGTTTGTTTTACAATCAACTCTGAGTCTCCCATTATAGCTATTCTTTTGCCTCCTAAGTTTTTAATGATCTGGAGTCCTAAAATGAGGGCTTCATACTCAACAATATTGTTGGTGCATTTGAAATTCAGCCTGAAAGCATGGCCTTCTACATGATTTTTCTCAATGTTAGTTATCTAAACTCCTGCTCCTACTCCTAGTTTGTTTACTAAGCAATCAAAATCTAAATGCCATAAATATTCATGAAAGATATTATCATTGTTTTGTGTTTTCTTTTGGTATTTTAGTTCAGTTTTGATTTCATTATCAGTTTCAAAGTTACATAAGATGAAAGAATCTAGATCAGTAGGTGTAGTATAAATTGGATAATTTATTGATATTGCTATACTACTTACCATATATTTCATCAAAGTTTCCCTATAAAGCTTCTTTGTTTGACCAAAGACTGATATAGTAGCATAAGACATGTCCAATTGTAGAGATCCCTGTGATTTTTCTCCCCATGAGCGAGATAATAACATTCCATATTTGGGAGGGATATTAGTTACTAAAATGTCCATTAGTATGCTCTTAACAAGCTATTGAACTAATTTTACACATAAATATTTGATTAAACCTAGGCATTTTACTATGCTAGAATCAAATGAAAATAAATCTTTGTAAGGCTTTGTAATGTCTAAATTCATAGTTTCCATTATTGCTTTGGGCATTAAATTATGTGAAGCTCCTGAATCTAACATTGCATTGTGTAAAATTTGGTCATGCATAGTTAAACTGATGTAAAATGGAGGAACTGCTCCATATTGATGCTTTCCATTCACATCAGGGCCAAAAATCAACTCTGGTTGATCATCATTTAAGTTTACAGAGTCTTCTCCATCATTCATGTTTAATGTTTCTGTGATTGTGGTTTTATACAAATCATGTTTTACCAATTCTGTTAAAGGAATTGGTATTTTTAACTTTGCAATTTCAGTTTGTATATTGAATGAAGGTTGTGATTTACTTATTTGAATTAAATCTTCTTTAGTAACTGTAGTTTGAGTGGGTTTATCTTGTTTTTCTACATTTATGTTTTCATTTTCTATTTGGGTTTCTTGTGTCTTACTGCTTCTAGTTTTATTTTCAGGAATGGTTTGAGAAGCAGTAGATGTTTTTTCAGATTTGGTGTTGTTAGAAGCTATTTTTTCAGTGACAGCTTTTGGATCTGTTGATTTTGGATCGGCAATGAGTGTTTTATGATCTAAGTTTGTTGTTTTAACAGGATTAGGTGATTTTGCAGTAGCATATTTTTGTGAATATTTTGTAGCTTGAGAAACTTCATCTTTTATGTCAACAATCTTAGGGCTTGGTGAAATTTTAGGATTGGAAACTTTTTGGGAAGAACTAGAGTTTTACTTGTTTTCCCTAGGGAGAATTTGCAGAACTTTTGTTGTTGGGGCTTTTATTGTTTTCTTCTTTTCATTTTGAGCAGATTTCTTAGTAGAAGGTTCAATTTTTTTCTTACTTCTAAGGTTATAGTGTTTGTGTACTTCGTTTATAGCAAAATCATAACCTTTCTTGTAGTCAAATGATTCACCTGAATCTAATTGAAGTTGTTGCATTTCAAATAACTCTTGATCTTCTTGAGTGAGAAAGATAGTGTTATCTTCATTTATTCCCATTAGATTTATGGTATCTTCATCATCTACATTATTTTGATAACTTTCATCATAGTTCTCCTGAAATGGGGGTCTTATTGTATGATCTGGGATTGATTCTTTTGATTTCCCTGAATTTGTGTTTTTCCTAAATTTTGGATTTTTGATTTGCTGTTGATTATACCATTGAGGTCTTCTTTCTATGTTGTCTAATCTATCCATCATTCTCTCTAAATTCTTAGCTAACATATCTATTTTTGTGTATGAACTAGAGGCTTCTTCTTTCATGGTTACTCTCCTCTCATTTCTTAATATGGATTTTTTAGCTAAAATGTTTACTTCTACACCTACAGCATATGTTTTCATTCTTTCCAAAGTTTCTGTATTTCTCTCTCATAACTGATATGCCATGTCCGTGTCAAATCCATGTAGGAATTTGAGTAAGACAGAGTTGGGAGTGGGTTTGAGATTTGTAGGAATTGAGTTGTAAACATTGTTATATCTAGTGCAGTAGTCTTGTACTGATTCATTGGGAGCTCTTTTCATTGCATCAAATTCAAACAATATTTGGAGTGGATTTTTCTTCTTTTCTCATTTATTTAAAAATAATCTATGAAAAATTGTTAAGTCGGCTATACTACCAGCAGTAAGACCTTTAAACCATTTTTTGACTTCCCCTGTTAATGTTTGTGCAAACAATCTCATTTGTACATTAGAATCATCTATTTCATGGAGTTCAAAGTAATATGTCATTTTTTTTATGTGTTGTTGTGTAGTGTATTGTGTAGTAGCATCAAATTGTGGTATCTTACTTTGGTAATCCTGAGGCATGTCATGTAGTTGTGTTGGAATAACAATGGGAGTATACCTAGTAGCCATAGCTTGAATTCTAGCTTGGCTAGGAGGTAAAGTATAAGTGATTGGGGTGAAACTGGAAGTAGTGGCTGATGAAACTATATTATAAGATGAACTAAAAAAAGTAGTGGATGAACTAAAGGCTGAATTTGAGGTACTAGGAATCGAAACTGGAATATATAAGTAACTAGTAGGAAATGAGAATGATGTGTTTGAAATAGTAGAAGGTAAGCTAGTGGGTGAAATGGATGTAGGGGATGAAGGAAATAACATTCTAGGCTGTAAGGGTAATCTAGGGATAAATGAATCTATAGATTGGAAGGTGGAAGAAACTATAGATGATGTAGTGGTATCTAAATGAAGAATAGAAGGCTTCGATGTATATGCTAACAATTGAGCTAATTCAATAGCTTCATCAATTTCCTTAAGGATAGTAGCATTAATCTCTTCAAGTTTGTCTTGATTTCTAACTTTATTTAATTCAAAGTCTACTACATTATTTTTCTATTTTGTTTCCAAAAATGAAATGAAAACAGGGTTTAAAACAGTAGTTTTAAAGTCAGATTCATATTTTCTCCTGAATAAAGAATGTTCATATTTAAGATCAAACTCTATATCTTGTAAACTTACTAACTCTTGTGGTAATGAATTGACTCTTATTAATGAAACTTTAGCATCTAAATATTCTATATGTTTTTTATTTCTCCCAATTCTGTCTGGATTGTCTACTATAACAACATGTTTAGGATTCGGGTTAGACCTGGTATAGTAAATTTTTCTAGAAGCCAGAACTACAATTTTTTATACTCACAACTTATAAAACAATCCTTAAAGGAAAAATAATGATAAAAATGATTTCCTTTAAGATCTATTTTAAAACTGAGGATTGGTTAGTTCCCTAGTGGAGTCGGCAGTATGTTATCACTCTAGTAATTCTCAAGTTGTGAGATTTTTATTTAAAGTTTAAGAATACTAGAGGTAACCACAAACCTACTTTTAAAATCTAGGATTTAGCCTTCTGAGGGTTCAGAGAGGGCTCTCTCTATAAGATTTAACTTTGTTTTGATTATAAGATATTAGGCTATCTATGATTGTGCAATTTGGTTTTGATTTGGTTTGGTTTGGTGGGAAAAATCACTTAATGAGATGGATAGTGGGAAATTTGATTGTCCATTGGGCTAAGGAGTCAAAAGTCAAGAAGACAGAACTAGGATCAAGGTCAAAAAATAAAATGTTTTTAGGGCAAGATAGATAAGCCTTCAAAGATCTTGGAAGGCTGTTTGGTGAAGTGGTTTGATTGGGATAAAGAGAAATGAAGGGTTCTTTGATCCGGAAAAGGGAAGAAGTAGGCAGAGGTCAAACTAAAGAGGGAACAATTAAGGGTTCCCTACTCTGGAAATCAACAGAAAACATAGAAATGATAAACAATAAAGGTAGGGTGCTTTTAACAAATCTTGAAATAATACTCTTGTTTATTCATTTAAATTTGGAACACATATATGGATGCATGAAACAAAGAAGATAAAAAATAACAAGTAGAAAATACTTCACTTCAATATCTCATCACATGAATACTGAAATATGATGCTAATTGATTCGATCCAGTCTGCTACTTGAAATTTGCAACACAAAAGCTTTCAAGTCCAACAAAAATGACTATAGAAATATTCAGCAATTTATTTCACACTAATACTTCTAAAGATGAAGTATTTATACGATATTTTTTACAAAATATCCTAGAATGCTTCTAGGAATTATCTAAGGAAAATAGAAATATCCTTACAACAAAATAGAGACATTTGCTTAACAAATCAGCAAGTTGTCCTATTGATTCAAATAAAAAAGAAAATTCTTTGGATGAGGTGCAGCTGGCGTCCTTGGTGTCCTCTTTGCTGGAAGAGATATTTCAAATCTATTTTGAAATCTGATCTCTTTATCTTATACTCTTTTACTTTGATTCCCTTTAATCTAATACTCTTTAACCTCTGTAAAATTGTTTTACTGCTGTAATAAATTCTTCTTTGGTTGTAAAAATCAGCAAACTGTTTTCGTCCTTTTATTTGATTTTTAACTTTCATAGTAAATCAGTAAGTGATTGCCAAGTTTCGTAATTAGGAATTTGAATCTTTTTCAGCGTCCTGAAATTCTCATCTGCCTCAGTATATCTGGAAAAAGTTGGTTTTATGACAAAAAAATGTCTTATCTCATGCTGCAGATAAAATAAATCTTCAAAACTTATGAGTGAGACCTTCCATGTTGGAGTGCCTTGTCCATTTTTCTTTTCAACCTGCTCCTTTGCATACTCTCTAATTTTCTTATTATAATCTTCCGGGGGCATAAGCTTATCATTTATGACCAAAATGTTAGGCAAACTTCTTTGCCTCAAATTTTCAAATTTAACCATAAATTTGGTTATGGTTATGTTCATATTTTCACATTTCTCTTCAAGTTGTTTCATTAGATTCTTCTTTCAAATGACTTTCCTTATTTCAAGGATTGTCTCTGTCCTATCAGTTATTTGTATTTATTCCAACTCCTGCCTGGTTTTATTGTTGAGAAACTTGATCAATTCTATGGCTTGCTCAGGTTTAGTACCTAGCTTATCTTTGGTTTTTTGAATTTCTGCTAGTGCTGCCTTTAGTAAATCTCTCTATTCAAAGATTACCTGAATTGAGGGCCACACATCATTGATGGCTTCAATAATTTTGTTCCATAAATATTTTTTCACATATGATATTGGCTCCTTTAAGGTTAAATCATTTCGTAGCTTCTTTAGTTCTTCATTTAACCTATTAGCCCTTTGCTCATGAGTTTTAGCATTTATTTGAGCTAAATTCTTTGTATCCTCAAGATTATTAATCATATTTTTCAATCTGTTAATCTCACTTATCTGAAGTGACATTTCTTCCATGGCTTTTCCTGATTTAATAGCCTCATCTATTGGTTGTACAGTCGATGTAGAAGATTATGTGGCTGAGTTGTGGATGATGTCACTGGAACTGCAGTAGCCAATGGTTCTTTTGGTGCCAACTCTTCTGCCAGAGTTGAAGGGACAGCTATAGTAACCATAGGAATAACTGAAGGAACTTCCTGAGTTTTTATTGCTTCCCTTTCATGGACAATTTTTCCATTTGAGTCTCCATTTCTATGATCTATCCTGTTAACTGAAAAATTAAGTTCATCATGTCATCCTTCTGAGTCTATTCTTGTATAATTTCTTTAGCTTGAGGATGTTCAGTTGATGGAATTTTAAGTTGTTTCCTAAATGTTAGAATGTCCTCATTCTTCTTCTTTACTAAATTTTTTGTTGCTTTCACATTTTCAGGGTCATGTCCTATTTGGAGAACCAACTCTTCTAAAGATTTAATCCTAAGATATTTAGCATATAATGAGGCTTTGTCAACTTTCATTTGATCTTTCATGTTTATGATTGTGTTCTGAATTTTTTGAACACTCATATCCTTGGTTGAAATGGTAGAATACAACATCTTTGAACTATGTCTATGAAATTCTATTTGATCAAGTGCATGAATTTTCTTTGTTTGTACTTCTAGATCAACATTTTTGTAGTCTGCAACTGTCTTTGGAGTCTTCACTGTAGGCTGTAACATTGGCATGATCAACTTTTTATTTGAGTAATCAAAGGAAAATAAAAGTATTTTTTGAACACTTGGTGTTTGCTTCAAATATTGAGAGTAAGCCTAATTTTTATTCTCTTCATTCTTTGTTTTAATCTGCTTTTATTTTTCTCTTATATCAAGGTCCCGTTGTACTAAGATAACAACCAACTCCCATTTTTATCTTGTTCACATCAAATACTGGGACTCCTTTCTATAAAATTTTTGGCTAAACACCTTTTAGGATTTTTATTAAGTCAATTATCTTACGATTTTGATAATTTTTCATTTTCTTTAGATTCTTGTTTTGGTTGCTTGGTTAAAATCGATTTTTTATAAGCTTCCTGTTGACGCTTGTTTCGTCTCATTTGGTCAACCGGTTTGTAAATAGCACTCCTTTGAAGTCTAATCAATTATGTCGCCTGGGTTAAAAAATGCCGATTTTAATAATGCATTAAGTTTAAATACTAACCCCTAGATTAATTATTACTAACAATTTTTATTTTTACTTATACAGCCAAATCATAAAGCATCGGGATTTCAGTCATTTATTCCAATTTTCCAATTCTCAAATAAATTTCTAATCTCGAAAAAATCCAAAATGTCAAAATGGTTGTTTTAGGTAAATCATCATTTTAGATAAATTCGTAGTCTAATTTAACATCTCTAAAATAAGATTAAAAAAAACAAAAAATTAATTTTTAACATAAAATTTTGAATTAATTAAATTAATTATTATATTAAATATAATTAATTTAATTTAATTAAAATTTTATATTAAAAACCAATATATAAAAAACAAAAAATTAAATTAAATTTTTGCATAAAACACATCGCATCGGAAATATTCATGCGAACATCTTTTTAAAAACCTGCATGGTCACAAAGAAAAATTCCGATGCGATTGAGTCACATTTAACTCTAATCCGATTGAGTCACATTGAACTTATGCGATGTGATGAGGTTGATGAAAAGGATAGCGGTGAGTTGATTAAATCCTATGCCATCAATTGGTTATACTCCAATGCCGTTTTCCCATGAGTTTTATGCGATGCAATTAAGTCACGTTTAAATCTTCCGATGCAATTGAGTCAGCAGGAGGGAGTTATAATATTAAAGTTCAATCTTAACTTAGTTCAAAATAGCATATGGGAGAGTTAGTGGATGGTTAGTGGAAGTCATAGGTTAGATTTAGTGTTAGTTAATGCTTTACAAATGACGTTAGTGTTGAGTTAATATAGTTTTATGATAGGTGTAATATTAATTTAATTTAATATTAGTTTGAAATAAGAGTTAGTATAGTGGTAGGTTAGTTTAATATTACATTAGTGGTAAGGTAGGTATTAAAGTTATTTTTAAGTAGGTGTAATATTACTTTAGTTTTATATTAGTATAAGTTTTATATTAGTATAAATTAAGTATTAGTTTAGTTTTAGTTTAATAATTAATTTTAAGTTGATTAAATTAATTTAAAATATAATTAATTTAATCAAATTTATAATTATATTAATTAGTTAAATTAATATTTAATTAGTTTAATTTATAATTAGCAATTAAATTAGAATTAATTATTAGTTAATTGTAGGCTAATTTAGGGTTAGATTTTAATTAAAATTCTGATTTTTTTAGCCCAGCAACTGAATTTCCAGATTTATATCAGATTTGACTCATCAACTTTGGAGGCTCATAGATTGAGTTTTACTTGGCCAAATGAGGCCCAGGACGGCTCATTGGAAAGAGAAAATCAAGGAGAACATTTCTGAGGAGGTTTCAATAACATATTTGATCATTTATTGGGTCAAAAATCAGGCAGAAGATCAAGCTCCGAATTTCTAAAAATAAAATCAATTTTCTGAGTTTTGTTTTCTTCATTTTCATTTGCCCAACCTCTTCTAATTGCAGATTCATGCATCAATATTATCCTTGGTTAATTAAGATCATTATGAGTATCAATAAGAAGCTCAAATTTCCTTTTTATTTATTTAAATAGAATTTGATTGGATTTGTTTTAATGTTAGAAATAATATTTGGATTTTATTGTTGCATCTTAATTCATTTTAATTTCTTTTTGCAGGAAAAAACAATGGAAGGGATATTGAGGAAAAAGATTTCAATCAATGAGAAGACTCCAGCAATTAAAGATTGGAATTTTTGAGCAATTAAAGTTGGATTGGGCAGATTTTTCTTCAACAAACTCTATTCTAAAAATACTTTTGGAAGGATTATAAATTGCAGATTGCAAAATGTAAAAAAGGCTGCTCTCCTCTGCAATTCCAGACTTCTAAAAGCATTTATGTTATAGGAATTTAGAGTTGTAGATGGGGACGAGAGAAAGTTTCAGATCTGAACATTAATGAGGTTTTATTCTTTATATCTTGAATTATGCATGATGGGCAGAGTTTGCATTTCTGCAGCTCTAGTCTTGAAAGCAGAAATTCAAGTAATGTAAAGTACTGTTAGAGACCAGGATTAGAGAAGCAGATTCAATTAACTGGTATTTTTGGCATTTCTGTATCAAATACCAGTTTCATTTTTATGTTAATAAAATTTTTGTTTCATTTTATTCATGTTTATGCATTTCTGTTGATATGGATAATTTGTCTCAAATTGTTATGTATCTCTGTTCTTATGGATTTAACTCTGATTTCTGAGTAACGATTTGCTCAGAAATTTGTCTTACAAAACTGATTTTTTTTTAAATAATAATATGTTGTGAATTTCTTCCACATATTATTATTTAATTATTGGCTTGATTGATTTGATAATCAATATCATCTTTTTGAATTTCTTCCGGAGTGTTGTTGATTTATTATTTTAGTCAAATGGTCTCAATAGAATATGTTTTGGTACTCACAAATGTGAGCTAAATTGAATTTCTTCGTTGGTTTGACATTAATTTAAAGCCAGACATATTTTAATCTTCATTACTTAATTATCTTGCTCTTAGTTGGGATATATTTATATCTACCTAATTGAGATAGGATTTAGATTAGTTTCTTTTGCTTGCATTATAGAATAAGTTTGCATTTAGATTAATTTCTACATTCTTTTAAGTCCTCTTCTCGAAGAGGCAAAATCTTAGTTGTGGTTTGGTTGAACCCAAATCAGCTTAAGGGTCATTCTCTTGCCTGATCAGCAAGAAGAATTGATCTAATATCCCTATCTATTGGTAGTTAACGATACATTGTAAACCAATAGCGATAGGGAAAAGGTAACTGGACCTAGTTAAACCAGTCAGAGCCACTATCATAAATGGAAAAGGAACTGTATTAAGGTCCGGACCGGGTGGTTATCCCCCAATGTTGTAGCAGCGATTTTTGAGGCCTCAACATTTTTGGCGCTAGAAGGAGGGCCTGAGATTTGTTTTACTTTAGAGTCTTTGAATTCTAAACATTTCATTTTTATTACGATGGCTCCTCTTAAACTTCCAATTTGGAGTTGTATACATGGACGTGCATCTTCCAATACTCCACCCGAAGTGGTAAGACTCTTGTCTCAGGTAAAATTTAACGGTAAGATGAAAACTTCTGCATTTGATCATGTCTTTCAATTTATTCAAAATGTTTTAAATTATGATTTTCAAGGAATTGATGAAGGCATTTTATGCAGAATTTTTACTCTCACATTTGCGACAAAAGCTAAAAACTGGAGTAGAACTCTTCCAGTTGCCTCAATTCACAGTTGGGATCAATTTGTTACAATTTTCATTTGTAAATTTGATGGATACGATTATGAACAGGTATGCGATGAAATTGAATATCTACGAAGATTTGAAAATGAGTCTGTTAGAGATTTTAATATTCGATTTCATTTAAATTGTTTAAGATTTAAAGTTGAAGATAAACCTACGGAAGAAGAATCACTAGATTGGTTTAAATATATTTTCTCTCTTCCTCCCATTCCCAATCCATATGAAATTAGTTCAAGCTTTGTTCCATCCCCTTCTAACATAAATGAGGATTCCAATATGGATGTGAAAATAAATCATAATGAAGTGGTCTCACAAAGCTTAGAAAATATTTCTTATCAAATGCAAGAAGGAAATAGCAACAATTTTGGAGAAAGAGCTGCTTTGAAATTGAAAAATTCCTCTGCATTAAATTCATAAAATCAGATCACAAATCAACACGTGCAAGCAGCAATCAAAGAGAATAATAAAATACAAACTGCTGTACAAATTTCTGAATTTTTTCATGATGAACAAATGCTGAAAACAGAGCAGCAAAACAACCTTCTTCAAGAAAGTATGAGTATACAAAGGAATGATCTAGAATCTGAAATTTATAGTGAACAGAGCACACAAGATTTCTTGAATAGAGAAAATTTTGAATTCATTATTTCTGATTCTCATTTTTCCCTTTATCCTGATATTTTTAATGTTGGTAATTTCTCCCCTCTTAATATTAATGATATTTCAGAAACTACAGAGGCTGATCTAAATGAATTACCAATGAGTTTTTATCAAGATAGAGAAACAATTATTGATCATTCTTTTGCCATCAATAAACATGAACTTTTTATTCCCCCTTGTTTTGATGTATTAGACGAGATCGAAGGGAATTCTAAAGAATATTGTGAAGTCATTTATGATAATTACTCTGATATCAAGGATGTTGATTTATATTCTTCTCAAGAGAATCCTCATGATAAAATTCAAATAAAATATGTAAATGAGGAACATTTCAATTAAGAAATTATGCCAACCAATCTCCATTGTGAAACAACAAATTATCTTCATGATTTCACCATTAAAGAAAACATTCCAATTTATGATTCATATCATGATCAAATTTCCATTCTTAATCATAATCATAATTCTCTTTCTAATTCACAAGTTGGAATTGGCAATTATTCAAATTCTATTATTTTCGCCAATCCTTGTGAAAAAGAAATTATTTCAAAACAATCCCAATTGTGTTGTAGCATTAGTTGTACCAATAGGGATTTCACTTTATTTTTTCTTTCAAATTTAGATTTGTTTTCTGATTTTATTTTTCAAATTTTTGACACTCTATGCTAGCATATTGAGCACTTTAATAGTGAACACTCAATTGATGCATTGCCATATTGGGAAATTGAAGTTTCATATTATAATCATGAACATCAAAAGCTATTAATATTTCAATTTCAATCAAAGCTAATGTTTTATCAAAAGCTTCTATCTTCCCAAAGGCAGTGTCAACAAGAGAATGTATTTTTACAATCTGGCCAAAAATATAATCCAATTGATAGTTTTCCATCTTATTTGACAGATTTCCATCCATTTTTCATTAACTCATTTGAAAATTGTTTGGAAAGTTTTCCTTCATGGAATATTGTTAATAGTTTAACACTTACACATAACACTCACGGGTGAAAATGTGAAGTTGGGAAACACTTTTTGCCCTTTTTTGACGTTGAAAATTGTAATTTTCTATGTTTTTCAACTTCAACTCCACTAAACTCATATTTTTATCGCAAATTATGCTTTGACATAAAAACAATAATTGTAGAGAATTGTCTTACCTCCATACCGATATTTTAAAAAAAAAAAAATATTGACATATAGAGGGGTAAATTTGTTGTTTACTAACTGCATATACTTGAAATTTTCAGGAAAACATAAATAGTCACTTTTTTATCCTTTACTTTTTTTAGGGAAGGTTATTCATTTTTTGGAAAAAAACCATAGCATCATAATCTGCATATATTGCACTAGTGCACAGACTATTTTTTGGTAATTTTCGGATCAAATCACTATTTTTTATTATTTTTTGAAATGGACGAAGACAAAAAAACAGTGTTGTTTCAGTACATTTTATTATTCTTTGATTTTCTTTTCAATGTGATCGTCAATAAGAAAAATGAGAGTGCCCTTTTGAAGTAGACAGGGAGAGGAAGTGCACTATGATTTTTTTAAATTTTTTGGTGTCCTCGTTTGAAAGTTATTGAATTTTCATTCAGTGCAATTTTTCGAACAATGAAATTCCATAGTGACATAGTTTAGTAAAAAATTAATAAAAAAATTGAATTTTTTAATGAAACTCCATAAATCTCACATCATCAAAAACTAGATTTAGAGACGAATCTAATGGTACTTGGTCCGACATATAACATTTTGTTTTTGTAGCTGTTCTGTCCCTCCAAAGTTGCAGGTTTCTCAAAACTGCAGAGTTTTCTGAGTTTTTTGTTGACCAGAAACTAAAACTCTCGGCCGAGAGTTTTAAACCAATTTATGTGCGGGAAAACTCCCGCCCAAAAGTTTTAAAAACTCTCGGCCGAGAGTTTTTCTAACTCTCGGCCGAGAGTTTGTGGCCGAGAGTTTTGTGACACAACTCTCAGCCGAGAGTTTTCAAAACTCTCGTCCGAGAAAATACGAAATATTTAAAATCTCTCGGACGAGAGTTTTGAAAACTCTCGGCCGAGAAATTTAGTTGACTTTTTTTCTCGGCCGAGAAATTAAAAAATTCTCCCGAATTCTATCTCATGCCAAAAAGTGTTTCCTAACTTCGCGTTTTCGCCCTAACAAATCATGAAAGATTTAAAATCCTTAAAAGCTCATATCTACAATCTGGTCTATCATCTCCTCTTTTAAACATTTTCCAACCCTTAATGGAAACCCATCCATATTTTGATGATCCAATTAGAATTCAGTTGGAAAAGACTTTTCAAAAGAAGGAGATTGTAAATAAGCTGTTAATAATAAATGTACATTCTGATTATAGATTTAATTTTCTTAGTTCAATTAGATTTGTATTTTTGTTACTAACATTTGAACTGTACATAGATGCAGGAATTAAAATGAGAGAATGGTTACATTGGAAATATGACTATACCTAGTCAATTTCATGTATATGGTTAGAATAGAAGTAGAATTAATTTAGTTAGTTTGTTTTATGTAGTTAATTTATTCTTAATAGTTCTTCAGATAAAAAATAAAACGAGCAACCAGCCCTTCTCATTTCATATACGTGTTCAGGGAAATATTTGCCTCTTATCAGAAAATTTCTAATTCTTGCTCCCATATTTTAAATCAAAATTTATTTCAGCAATATCTCTACTCTGCCTATTTTGAATAATGTCTTGACTAAATTCAATTGAGGTTGCACTTGGCACCAATCACCTCAAACCCACTTTTCTCTATTTCGAAATGTCCTTATATGATTTTCTTCTGAAATTTATTTGTTAAAGGTTTTGAAGATACAAAGCTTCATGATCTCATTTTCCCATGAAAGATATGACTGTCTATTATAAGCTTAATTCCAATTTGATCATTATTATTCATTCTAACCTTTCATGGTAATCACATGAAGTTCATATTATCTTCCTCGAAATTTGTTAAAATGATTTTAAGGGTGTCTATTTTGCTATGTGCACACATTTAAATCTGTAGTGGCTTCATCCCATTCTGATCTTTAGTTTATTATTTGATGCTGCAATGTGCATCATATTTATTTACTAAAGGCATGATTAAACAGTCACTATATCAATACAGATTTTTCTCGAGTTAATTCTGAATGAGCAGAGGTAATGAGTTGCTGTTGCAATTCAAAGGGAAGCCTATTTTCATATTTATTTCTGGTGAATTTTATAAGTTTCAGATTTCCTGAACATGAATAAACAGATTTTATTTAGGCTGATTGCATACTCCGATTTAGAATAAATAATGAGATGAGTTTGAACAAAGTTAAAATTTTGATAAATTAAAGGAAGAATTGGAAGATTCATAAGGTTTTCATTTGTTTTCAAAACTTGAAGTAAGCAGCAAACCCATTTTAAATTGGCAACAGATTCAGGGAAATTTTATTTTGTGATTCATTAGAATTTGAAGCATTCTTTAACTTTGCTTTCATTCATTCATTTAGAAAACCCAATTGAAATTTAAAACAATATCGCAAGATTCATATTAGAGATGTTTCAATTTGATTTTCATATTTTTGATGTGAGACTTCCGATGTCTTACCTCATACAATTTTTACCAAATCGCATATCACATTGGAATAAATTTAAAAGTTTGTTTTTCATCACAAAAGTTCTGATGTGATAGGTCAAATCACAAACGCACATATCACATTAGGCATAAGGTTAATTCTTCCATTCAAAAAACTCCGATGCGATAAAAACTTAATCGCAATCGCGAATTGGTAAAGTCATATCACAATTGGTTAAAAGGTCAACTTTTAAAAAGTTCCGATGCGATGAAGTCTAAACGCAATCGCATTTCGGCAGAGTCCTATGACAGTTGATTCGTTCATTTCAAAAGTTTCGATGCAATCAACCCAATCGGCAATCGCAAATCGGAGAGACCTCATTTTGATATATCCATTTGCAAAAAACTCCGATGCGATGAAGTTCAAATCGCAATCGCAAATTATTAAATTATTCAAGGATTAATTTTGAAAGACCTCCGATGCAACAAGTCTAATCGCAAATCGCAAATCGTGAGGAAAATTGAATACATCCTTGTGTGCTCATTTAAAATAAAAAATAAAAAATTGCGATGCAATAATTCATCACCAATCGCTCATCGCTTTCACTAATTGCCGATTGTTCATCGCTTATCATTCTTCATTCATCACCGATTATTATATCCTTTGCATCGCTGCTATCGCAAGAATCATATTGGCATTTCCAACATGACTATTTTCCAATATTCCGATATGCCGATATCGATATCGCTCATTGCATTTTTGATACTCATATCATAACGTCGAAAGCCACGTCATCCATCGCATTGCTAATCTCGTAATCGCTTCATCACATTTTTATGGCAATGTCACTATTCTGAATCTGCGATGCGCAATGTGCAATGCTCAAAATATAAATCGCGTGATACGGCATGCGACGTGCAATTTGTGACATGAATGTCCCCGATCCTAAATACAACGTTTATTCAATGGTATGATCACTCCATCTGATCGCACATATTTTTTTCGCATGATCTCATATCGGCAATTTGCTACTGCAACCCTCGATGCGATAAACTCCAACGAATGCCTCTACATGCAATACGCATCATCTGATAAGGTATTGTGTTAATTTAAAGCAATCTTGGGTAATCACTATGATACTAAAGCGATTGATGACAAATTTCAAATCATTTTGGTTTCTCATATATTTCAGTTTTTTAAATAATTCCATAAGTAAATATGAAATTCAAGACCTCTCTATTTTAAATTTCATTTGGTCTTAAAACTGAACAAATTATAAAATCATGGAATTTGTATAAACTTATAATATTTTGAGAACATTCATCACTGCAAATTCTCAATCTCATTTCTGATGCATTTGTTTTAATTTCAACTCCCTTGAACACAAAGCATTCCATTTTTACATTTTACTGCTTGCTTTAGTTTAAATAAAATAAATAATGATTTTGGGTTATAGGATTTTGGTTAGTTTGCCTTCTTCATATTTTTAACGTCAACTAAAAGAAGAAGTCAGCTAGTATTGGAGAAATTGATACCTTCAGGTAAGATCAAATGCAATTATCCAACGGTAAGATTCATGTACCCACTTTCATTAATTTCCATTTCATGACTTTAGTTTCAGTTTTGTTTTTTAAATTATGTTGATATTTGAATCTGTTTTGCAGCTCTTCATAAAAGCTGTCAAATATCTGTCAAACCATATTTTGAAAGCCCTATGCTTTTATCCCGGTTTTATTTCAAGAAGCAGCGATAGTCTTCGTTGAAAAAGATATACTAGGAAGTTTCTGAACCTTTAATCTGTTTTTTTTTAAATCATTCCTTTTATTACAAAATGATTAAGATATTGCTTTAAAACAAGAAAATTGACATCAGATAGATTTTTTTTTTTTTTTTTCATTGTGGCTAAATTTTATGATCACTACTATCTAAGGCCTAAAACACTTACAACCCTACAAGGTATAAGTTTTCTGGATCTCGACATAAGAAGGAATGATTATATGATTATTTTCTTTTTACTTCATGTTGTTGAGACATTGGTATAAACATTCTTGTTAGAGTTTGTATTTCAAAACTTGGATTTTCCTTTCCACTTTTTAATTGCTTCATTTTTATGTTTGTTTATTGATTTCTTTTCTCACTCTAACTTAAGAATTCTTTTCCTTTGGTTGTCAGTTTTGATTTCGGTGACTTTGCCATGATTTATATGGAAGGTCTTCTTATTACTTAACAATGGTTGGCATACATAGGAAAAATTGTTAATAGTCTCCTATTAGCTTTTTCTTAAATCTCTTAGCAAAATTTGTTTTTCTTATTATAAAGGTAGATATACTTAAGGAAGAGATTACAAAACAAGAGAAGTTGATGAAGTATCATGAAATCTGAGAAATTTCATTTTCATCAAAATTGCAATTATTTTGAGATTTCAATATTTTGTTAAGATATTTCAAAATTCTATTATCAGTCAAGAGAAGTTATTTTTAACCAAGTAAAGACACTTTACAGCAAAGCACTTTTAACTCTGAACTTGTCATTCTGAACTCTTAAGGAGTTAATGATTCTCCCTATTTAAAAGAATTTTATTTTTCTAGAGTGTAATCCAAAAATATATTTAAAACTTAAAAGATAAGAGGTCTCATCATGAGCCTGCTTACCATGATCATAGGGGAAAAATAGGCTGACATTACCAACACTGCTAAACAAACCAGGGTAATGGCTTATGATTGCAAACAATTATAAGACAAGGGGTCTCATCACGAGCCAGCTTGTTCAGTCCAATTATAACCAGTGAATGGCATTGTCAACTATCTGGCTACCAAACCAGGACAATGGCTTTTAAGAATTAAAAAAAAAAAAAAAAAAAAGCATATATAAATGAATTTATCTCTAGGTCAATAATTCTTAAATAGATAGGATTCTGAATCATTGATGATTAAAAGGTAACCCTGTCGAGACTATAGATGTTTGCTGGCAGCAGTGGCTCTACCTGTGACAAATGAGTACATTTTAAAAGCTAAGCTGTAAAGTGACCCCTGCTTTATCTCTACAACTAATTAATAACTGATATAGAGTTATGAAATATTTTAATTTATGAGAAATTTTAAGAAAATTACAGTAAGATGATTGTTGCTTTTATTCAGATTAATGAACCTAGTCAAACATTCCAAAAATAATTTTCTCTTCTTTAATTATTTTTACTTTAATTTTAGGAAAATTTCATTTTTATCAAACAGAGATAACTGTTTCTTCTAGTGAATCGCCAATTGTTGTACGGTACAACAACCCCCCATTTTTAACTTGTTCACATCAAATAATGGGGACCCTTTCTATAATTTTTTTATCTAAACACCTTTTATGATTTTATTAAGTCAATTATCTTAGGATTTTGTTAATTTTTCATTTTCTTTAGATTCTTGTTTTGATTGCTTGGTTGAAATCGTTTTTTTATAAGCTTCCTGTTGACGCTTGTTTCGTCTCATTTGGTCAACTGGTTTGTAAATATCACTCCTTTGAAGTCTAATCAATTATGTCGCTTGGGTTAAAAAATGCGGATTTTAATAATGCATTTAGTCTAAATACTAACCCCTAGATTAATTATTACTAACAATTTTTATTTTTACTTATACAGCCAAATCATAAAGCATCGGGATTTCAGTCATTTATTCCAATTTTCCAATTTTCAAATAAATTACTAATCTCGAAAAAATCCAAAATGTCAAAATGGTTGTTTTAGGTAAATCATCATTTTAGATAAATTCGTAGTCTAATTTAACATCTCTAAAATAAAATTAAAAAATTAATTTTTAACATTAAATTTTGAATTAATTAAATTAATTATTATATTAAATATAATTAATTTAATTTAATTAAAAAATTTATATTAAAAACAAATATATAAAAAATGAAAAAATAAAATAAAATTTTTGCATAAAACACATCGCATCGGAAATATTCATTCGAGCCTCCTTTTAAAAACCCCAATGTGGTCACTCTCAAAATTCCCGATGCGATTGAGTCATATTTAACTCCGATCCGATTGAGTCACTTTGAACTTATGCGATGCGATGAGGTTTATTTGTGCGATGCGGTGAGTTGATTAAATCCGATGCCATCAATTGTTATACCCCGATGCAATAAGTCTCATTTACATTTTATGTGATGCGATTAAGTCAATGTTTAAATCTTCCGATGCGATTGAGTCAAGAGGAGGTAGGAGTTATAATATTAAAGTTCAATGTAACGTTAGTTCAAAATAGCATACGTTAGAGTTAGTGGTAGGTTAGTCTAAGTCATAGGTTAGTTTTAGTGTTAGTTTAATGTTTACAAATAACGTTAGTGTTGAGTTAATATAGTTTTATGATAGGTGTAATATTAATTTAATTTAATATTAGTTTGAAATAAGAGTTAGTATAGTGATATGTTAATTTGATATTACATTAGTGGTAAGGCAGATATTAAAGTTAGTTTTAAGTAGGTGTAATATTACTTTAGTTTTATATTAGTATAAATTAAGTATTAGTTTAGTTTTAGTTTAATAATTAATTTTAAATTGATTAAATTAATTAATATTTAAAATATAATTAATTTAATCAAATTTATTATTATTTAGATTAATTTGTTTATAAATAGTTAATTATATTAATTAGTTAGATTAATATTTAATTAGTTTAATTTATAATTAGAAATTAAATTAGATTAATTATTAGTTAATTATAGGCTAATTTAGGATTAGATTTTAATTAAAATTCTGATTTTTTAGCCCAGCAACTGAATTTCCAGATTTATATCAGATTTGACTCATCAACTTTGGAGGCTCATAGATTGAGTTTTACTTGGCCAAATGAGGCCCAGGATGGCTCATTGGAAAGAGAAAATCAATGAGAACATTTCTGAGGAGGTTTCAATAACATATTTGATCATTTATTGGGTAAAAAATCAGGCATAAGATCAAGCTCCGAATTTCTAAAATAAAATCAATTTTCTGAGTTTTGTTTTCTTCATTTTCATTTGCCCAGCCTCTTCTAATTGCAGATTCATGCATCAATATTATCCTTGGTTAATTAAGATCATTATGAGTATCAATAAGAAGCTCAAATTTCCTTTTTATTTATTTAAATAGAATTTGATTGGATTTGTTTTAATGTTAGAAATAATATTTGGATTTTATTGTTGCATCTTAATTCATTTTAATTTATTTTTGCAGGAAAAAACAATAGAATGGATATTGAGGAAAAATATTTCAATCAATGAGAAGACTCCAACAATAAAAGATTGAAATTTGTGAGCAATTAAAATTGGATTGGAAAAATTGTTCTTCAACAAACTCTCTTCTAAAAATACTTTTGAAAAGATTATAAATTGCAGATTGAAAAATGTAATAGGGGTTGCTCTCCTCTGCAATTCCAGATTTCTAAAAGCATTTCTGTTATAGGAATTTAGAGTTGTAGATGGGGAGGAGAGAATGTTTCAGATCTGAACATTAATGAGGGTTTATTCTTTATATCTTGAATTATGCATGATGGGCAGAGTTTGCATTTCTGCAGCTCTAGTCTTGAAAGCAGAAATTCAAATAATGTAAAGTACTGTTAGAGACCAGGATCAGAGAAGCAGATTCAATTAACTGGTATTTTTGGCATTTCTGTAACAAATATCAGTTTCATTTTTATGTTAATAAAATTGTTGTTTCATTTTATTCATGTTTTTGGCATTTCTGTTGATATGGATAATTTGTCTCAAATTGTTATGTATCCTTGATCTTATGAATTACACTCTGATTTCTAAGTAACCATTACTCAGAAATCTGTCTTATAAAACTGATTTATTAAATAGTAATGTGTTGTGAATTTCTTCCACATATCATTGTTTAAATATTGGCTTGACTGATTTGTCGATCGATATCATTTTTGTGAATTTCTTCCGGAGTGTTGTTGATTTATTATTTTAGTCAAATGGTCTCAATAGAATGTGTTTTGGTACTCACAAATGTGATCTAATTGAATTTCTTCGTTAGCTTAACATTAATTTAAAACCAGACATATTTTAATTCTCATTATTTAATTATCTTGCTCTTAGTTGGGTTAGATTTATATCTACCTAATTGAGATAGGATTTAGATTAGTTTCTTTTGCTTGCATTATAGAATAAAGTTTGCATTTAGATTAAATTTACATTCTTTTAAGTCCTCTTCTCGAAGAGGCAAAATCTTAGTTGTGGTTTGGCTGAACCCAAATCAGCTTAAGGGTCATTCTCTTGCCTGATCAGCAAGAAGAATTGATCTGATATCCCTTTCTATTGGTATTTAAGGAAACATCATAAACCAATAGCGATAGGGAAAAGGTAACTGGACCTAGTTAAACCAGTTGGAGCCACTATCATAACCAAAAGGAACTTTGGAACTCAGATAAGGTCTCAACTGCACATCCTTAATGCTGCAGTATGATTTTTGAGGCCTTAATGTGTCCTTTTTCCTCTATTTTTTGTGAAGATGATGCTTCTAAATTCTATTGTTTTTCTATCTCGTGTACTTGAATTATCAACATTCTTCATTTAAAATTTGTTTTGTTGGCTCATTTGTGATTGTTGTAGCAGCATTTTTATTTGTTACTGGGACATCTGTGTTTTCTACCTCAATAGTCACTTTTCCTTTATCAACTAAGTCTATTTTAGGAATTTTATTGTATCTTATTTTGAACCTATTCTCAGTTGTGGTTTCAGCAATGTATGTTCCTTCTTCTCTGACCCTTTTGGTGACTTTTTCTCCTTGATTGGAAGTTTTTAAAGTGTGACTAGTATCACCCTACTTAACTGCATGTACGAAAGTGTTTTATACCCATTTATTTTGATTGACATACTTCTCAATCTCTAGTTTTTTCTCATGAATGTAGGGTGTTAGTTTACACTTCACCCTCATTTTTCTCAGTATTCCTTGTGGATCATAGTTCCAGGAAAAAATCTCTTCAAATTTGTACTCTAGTAACTGTTTTGCTGCTTTTGTCTCTGCATCTCTCTGATTACAAATAAATGGGCCTACCTAATTCTTTAACTTGAATTGTGTTTTCTTTTTAGCTACTAGGAAGTTAATAGAACTAGAATTCAAGATTTCCCTAATATGTTCCAAGGCAAAAACCCTCATTGGTACAAATTTAGGTAGTCTGTAGGGTAGAAGATTAGAGCCAAAAAATCTGATTTATGTGTTTCTCATAAAAATACCAATATCCAGTCCTAGTCTACTTAGATAGCTGTAGAATTTTCCTCATTTCATTATTGATCCTTGGCTGCTCACTATTGGTCAACATATTGATCAATGGATGGACAAAATTATATGTAAACTCTGCAAAAGTGAATTCTGATGACTTTTTTCTGACTAATGAAGTCCAAAAGATGACTAAAAGTGGATTTTATTCTATATCAAGCTTCTGGAGGGTTATTGGAAACTTGTCTACTTGAAAATAAAAAAAACATATGGAAGAGAAAAGATGTGTATCTAAACACTCCTTCTGTTGGCAACTTGATCAGTTGATCATGGATATTGTCAGCAATGTACTCAACATAATTTAAAATTACAGAGGGAGGATGTCCTGGTGTAAAAGTAGATAGAAATCCTAGAATGGACTCATAAGTATGCTCATCTATAAAGTATCCTAGGATAAATGACAACATGGAAATGACATGCCTAGACCCCTCTGGAAATTTTGAAGTAGAATATGGGGGATTGATTTGAGGAATTTCAACATGTAAGGGAATGAATACTTGAAAGATCTGAAATATTTTGGGAAAATCAAGGCCAATGTACAACTTTGTAAGTGCTTGTATTGATAAAGGAACTACTTTAGGATCTGGTTTGAGTTGTAACATCTAGTTTATGGATGCAACAGTAATTGTAAACAATACCTCTTTGTTTGCAGTCATCATTGCCCTATTTTCAAGTGAATAATAACTCTGACACAACCTAATAACTTTTGGGCATTGATAAGTGACTGGAACAACATATTTGTTAAGGTTTGATTCCCAAATTTGGACTTCTTCCACTTGATCTAAAGAATTTTCATAGCTCCAACAGTGGAGGTCTAATAAATTAAATACAACAACAGGATCTGCTATTTTATAGTCAACATCTACTAAAGGGATGTGCTCAATGTCTGCAACGGGAGGTTGTAGAGGATTCACAATGATAACAGTCTTGGAGGGTACAACTGGAGTAGATTTAGGCATTTTTAGGCTTTTAGGACTTCCGAAACTTTGTCTTTAGAATTTTTGGTTTCTTCTGTAAGATTAAATGGTTTACAGAAGTATTTTTTACTCTAATAGAGGTTCTTGGATGAAAATAAGCATAATATGGTTGTTTTCTTGGATTTGTCTTTCAATTTTGAATTGCAACTGTGTTACAGACTCTCACTAGTTAAGAAACAGGGGTTTCTTAAGCTTTTTCAATGGATATTGGACTAAAAATTGTTTGGAATCAAGCACAGAGGGTCAGGTTACCTGCAGAGGATTTCTGGGCTTTAATTGGAGTTTTATACAGTTTGTAAAACTAGAATAAACTCAATATTTTCCTTTTAAAACTTAGCACAGTATAAAACAAGGTTTTATAAAAAATATGACAGGATTTAGCCTCTTTTTTGGACAATTTTAAACGATTTCTTGGAGTGAATATTCTTATACAGGTTTCAAATGTCCTTTTTTAAATTGATAACAGGCTTGATTTCTTCGAAAAATACCTGTTTTATGCATGTATGGGTCTTTGAAATAGGTTATGATGCGTTTGAAAGATATTTGGTATCTTCTGGAAGAAATTCAGGACTTCCAGCAATCTTCAACAGCAATAGGCGGGCTTTTCACTGGTTTTGGGCATATAAACTGTGCAAAGGCTTTGTTCTTTGAGTTGGAATGGAAAATTCATTGATATAATGAAAAATAAGGGAATAATGGTGTTTTTCAGAGTTTATTAGGCATTTTAGGTTTAATCTAACCTACAATAAATGTCAATCACATCGAGCAATGGGCAGTTTTTAGGCTTCAAAAGATAGAAACTGCGAGTGATTATCGCATGTGTTTAAGGTGGGAAGTAGTTTCAATTGAATCGGATACGATCCTATCAAAATGAGCCATTTGGAGGAGAGATAAAAGGATGAAACAACCTATTTCGAATGGAATAGATTGTGTTATAATCGCGCAACTTAAATTGTGATATAGTCTTTCGATTGTTGGATTTGGGAGGGATAATGAGAACGGTCGCGATTTAATATGAAGTTGCTTGGTGTTTTGAGGTGGGGTCTAGAGTTTAGTAATATGGCGGGATATGTTTTTAACTTTATAAATATACATTTATAAAGTTTAAAACTTTGTGTTATATGATTGGCGGAGGGGTAAAGTTTTTTATGTTTTCAACTTAAAACATTTAGCAAGTGTTTCAACTAATGGCACGGGTATTTATATTATATGGTATAAAACCTTAACAAGTGTTTTAATACCATAGGGGCGGGGTATTTTTGTTTTTGATATGTTTAAACCTATGGGAATAAAGAGAGGGTATTTATTTCATCACATGGGATATATAACATAGGTTAAAAATTTAAATAATGGGTTTTTGGAGTTATTTACTTATAAAGGATTTAATAATATACGGGAAGGGTATAATTCAGGGATTTAATAATATAAGTTAGAAATTAATATGAAATGAAGGTGTAATGTATGAAATGTTTTCAAAATACATAATTTAAGACTAAGTAAATTGTAAAAATAGGTCTTTAAACATAGTTTGTCCCATTTTGATTTTTTACACATAGACTTAGGATAAAATTTATTTTAGGGGTTTTTTGAGTGTTTTTGAATGAAAATGAAATTAATTAAGTAGGGTTTTTACTTTTCAAAGTAAAAAAGGGGTTTTTACTAAGGAAAAGGGATCATAATCTTGGAAAAGGGTGAATAGGCTTATAAAATGGGTTTTATTTAGGGAATCCAATATTTTTAAGAAATCAGTTATTGAGCCTTAGGTCTGGTCCCAACAGAAGGCAGATAAATTCTCTGAGCCTCTTTAACTGAAGGTTTAGAATACTGGATGATTGTGGGGAGGGGAAATTAGTAATTTCTACCCGATGATGCTTTATTACATGTCTTGCACAACTGCTTTCTACTTCCCCATCATTATTCTAACATTTTTTACTTCATTTGCATGGGTGAATTTAAGCTTGCAACTCTAAATCCATTTTTATTTCAAAGCATAAATCTATCTAAGTCTAACCTTATTTCATCTGAGTGCTCAGATTAAACTATTGAGCTCCTCATTTATTCTCTAACTATTTACTAATTTGTCAAGTTTAAACTATTTGACATATCTTTATTCTCTATCTAAAACATGAAATTAAAAGCATGAAAAGTTAAGATTAAAATGTTTAACTAATCATGGATTATGGCATTTATTAAAAATCTGCACATAATCATTATTCTTGCAGTAAAAGTAAATAGTAGTGGCATTTTGACTTGCTCACTTTCAGGTCTTATTTTTATCTCTTTTTCCTTTGGGGTTTATTCTTTTTCTAAGTCGTTTGATCTTTCTTTTAGGACTTTTTTACCTTCTTTTTGTATTTTTTATTATTTTCAAAATATGGGAAAACAACTTGCAGAAAGCAAGGTATGTACATATTTACAAGACTATCAAAGTCAATTCAAAAATTATGAACCCTATTATTATAGGTCCCTAATAGGCCCAGTGAGTATTTGTGGGTGACATGCACCAGGACGTTGCTAAATGCCCAAGGGCTTTTGAATTTCTTTTTCCATCCCAGTGCTTGGTATATTTACAGTATTGGTGCATACAGGTTAAAACACACCAGTGTGTTCACACATGATACACACACCAGTGAGAAAAACGTCTGTAAAAAACTCTGGTCGCCCAATTTTTTTTAGTTGTGTTGAAGTTCCATTAGAAGCTCCGTCAAAACTTCTGTTACCAAAAGCAGAAGTTGTAGAATTTTTTTTTGAAAATTTTGGCCAATTTTATCACACTAAAAACCTCCTTTATAACCTCCACTAGAGGGTATTTTCTTTGTAGTGCAAGTTGCGACCATCCATGAAGCAACTAAAGAAGGAAAACAAGTTCAAGTAGAGGGTTCATTTACCTGGTTGGATAATAAATTGACGGACTACTTGTCTAGTCGAATATCATAAATCTTTGTAAAGAAATTATTGCATATCCCCACAGTTGAGCATTTTGAAAAAGTGATGTTTTTGAATAAATCACTTATATGCAACAGTGATTTCTTTGGAATTATTATTATATTTTGGCTTGATGATGAATCATTTTTTATGGGAATTTGGGAGTCAATATATTCCATATTGTAAAACACATTTCTATTTGTGGACATTTTAGTAAGCATCATAAACTTTGGGATGAGTAGTTACAACACATTCAATATGTCACAAATGTGTCAAGTACTCATTTACAAAAGTATTTACCATGTGAAACTTGTTTGGGTTATTTGACAAAGTATTTTTGGATTTTATCCTTGGTAAATGTTTTGCAGCAAGAATGTTCTCTTTGTGACATTGCCATACATCGGATGTCAAAAATTCAAAGTGCAGAAATACCAAAGCAAAGCCAAAAGTTGTTGAACAATGGAATCACTCAACCATATATTCCAACATGCAATGCACCTATGGTTTTTGTGCCCAAGAAGAATGGAAAGAATTTTATTTTGAGGGACAAAAGGAGTGGCTTTCATCAAAGAAGAGTTGTTAAAGGAGGTATGTGAAAGACAACATTTAACATCAAACAAGGTTTGTTTGAATGGATTATCATGTTTTATGGTATTTTCCATACTCCTACTACTTTCATGCACATGAAGAATGATGAATTGAGCCATTTATAGATGTGATAACCAATTGTATGATATTGTCTTTTTTAGAAAATTTCATTATGAACATGTCATGTATGAGAGAAAATTACTTGATGTCATAAGGAATGAACATTTGTTTTTGAAGATGTCAAAGTATGAGTTGGGTAAAACTTCTTTGATGTACTTGGGTTATAATGTTGGAGGAGGTAATCTGAAGGTAGACCTCTCCAAGTTTGACACCATTGTGGATTGATCAATGCCAAAGATGCTCATCCCAATAAGAGGTTTTTTGGGAGAAACCCAATGTTGGAGGAATTTTTTTTTAAATATTTCTTCTATTGTAGCTCCTTGGCATGCATTGACATGTGTGCAAGAGGTCTTCGAGTGGGGAGGCAAACAACAAGAGGCATGTGATGCTTCGAAGAAAAATATCATTTCAACTCTTTTATTTGATTTTTTTTAACTTGAAAAGGTCATTTGAGTTTCAGGATGATGCAAGTGACTTTTCCATTTCATTTCATTCAGAAAATTCTAATGGTTCAATGATTAAGTTGTCGTGATTAAGGCACCTCCATTTGATGGGTGTTCGTCAACAATTCCACTTGGTAAAAAGGTATGAGAGAGGTATAAGTGAAAATTTTGTTGATATGCCTTCTAGGAATGTTATTTGTGTAACTATTGTAATCAAGAATCATTTTTTTTACATGAAATTTATGTTCAACAAAAAACGTACTTTCAAGATGTACATTCAAGCTTGAGTCAAGTAAACCAAGTAGTGGAATTTTTTTACCATTTGCATCATAATATATTGTTTCATCTTGGTAAGGAGGATGTTTCTTTTGATGGTGAAATGGAAAAATCCAAGAAGTTCATTGAATGACTTCAAATGGTACAAAAAATAGTGCAAGATCATCTTGAAAAGATCAAAGGCAAGACAAGCTAAAAATCGCCATCACGACAATATTCAAGGTGAGAAAGTTTTCAATTTATTCAAGTTTCCTTTGATTGACGACCAAGGAAGGAACATGTTTGCTTCTTCAAGGATAATTTATTGTTTTTCAAAATTATGGGAAATTGCAACAATATTGTATCTACAAAAGCAAGAGAGGGTCTCCAGAATCAAGGAAAAAAATCAGTTTTCATGAAAAGCTCAAATTCTTGAATTCAGGAAAATTCTAAATGGATCAAGATTGGAACGGTGAGGGAAATGTACCTTAATATGTTGAACAACTGAAAGTGATCTTTTGGGGTCCAAAAGCTTCCAGTGGGGAGGATTGATCAGGTGCTCAAACGTATGCTAAAAAATCAAAGTTATTGGATTGGTGTGGAACCTGAACGACTACATAGATCTTATCGTTCTGAATCTGGTGCAACTCATTTCGTGGAAAACCAGCACTGTATGCTCCCAGAAATGCGCTCTGTCCACTTAGTTGAAAAGAACAATTTTTGGAAAAACATTTACAGGGATAGCCCAGTCAGTAGTTCGTATTGCTGACTGGGCATGCACAGTGGCAAGTTAAATTAGTCAAAGGGTTTTATCCGTCAAATGGGGTGATGCCAAGTGGCATGTTGTTATTGTTTCGTTAGTGGTCGAATTTTAATATTTGGGCATGTGGCCAACCACATGCTGCCACATGGCCCAACTAGAGGCCACCACATGGTAGCATGAGAGGCCACAAAATATTCGGTCAAGTCTGAATGGAGCAATCAGGGGTAGAACCCGCAACTAACTAACACCAAGCGCCAAGTCAAACCATCGTGCCACACACATGAGACTTAAAATGTAATGGTTGGTGTATCATTTTTTATTAACGTTGATTCCACATTGGGGGGAGGGGGGAGGGGTCTAGCTCGAGCCCTAGTCACTGCTAGAATGTGACCACACCAAGACTGCCAGTCAGAGTCGGAACCGCAGAGCCCTAACCACCAGGATTAACCGCCAATGGAGACCACAACTTCACCGCATGCGCCCATGTCCCAAGGTTAAGTCCAATAGTTAGCCTAATTATTGACGCATATTTAATTTTTTTATTGAACCATATTGTATATGGTTAGAAATCCAGATTTTAGGCCTTATTGGGAAAATTACATCAGCGAAAATTTCACCCGATTTTCGAAAAAATCGATGCTCAATTCTTTGGATTCCGAGTGGATTTGTAAGATCGTGCCAGATTTTGGGGAAAATGTGGAACGAATAGTGGAGCAACTAGGGGAAGTCATAAGTTCTTTAGTTTTTGGAGAAATCCGATGCTGAAAGAGGATAGACATGCATTTTTTGGCATTCTGGAGCTGATGGAAAAGGTTTCGGAGTTGTTTGAGCATTGTAAACACATGTAATCACAATTTTGAGCATAATAGATGAGGGCAAAGCCATTGGAAGCTGGACCAAGGAGACATAGCCTAGGCGCGGTGAACTCCATCGTTATGTGTTGTTGTGTGACTCTTTATGCTTATGTTCAAGTCTTTTATATGTTGTTCTTAAGTTTTTTATTTATGTTAATTTTCTCATGAAATTCACATAAAACTCATATTAAACTTGCAATTAACCTCTCAATCCTCAAGCTCTTTCTTTATATTCTAAATTAGGTCTTAGCACAACAAAACTAATAACCCCATTCAGAGCACGCATTTTGTAAAAGGATAGATTGTCCACCGCAATGTATTTTTTACAGTTATTCTTTGTTTTAATAAAAATTTTCTTTGTGGTTTTATTTATGGTGTGTTCTCTCTCTTTTTTTTGCCATTTCAATTTTTCGAATCTTGGGGGCTTACCCCCAAGATCCATTTCATTTTTTTGTTAATATCTTGGGGGCCTCCCCCCAAGATATGGATAAGAAATACTTTCATCATCATGCATTCTAAGAGTCTCATATTATATTCTAAATGTTTGAATTTAAGCACTTTTTACCTTAGAGTCACCGTCATATCTTAGAACAATCTTGTCCCATATAGCTTTGCGGTATTCAAGTGCATGACCTTCACAAATTCTGATTCAACCAAGTTTCCTAAGATAGCATTGACTACCTTTGTATTGGTCTCACATTGTTTCTTCTTTCCATTATATGTGCGAATGGAGGTTGGGTATTGATATCCACCTTCAACAATTTCCCATACATTAGCTCCAAGCACTGGAAAATATTCTCTCATTCTAACCTTCCAAAATACAAAATTAGTTCCATTAAACAAAGGTGGTTTAATAGAAAATTCTCCTTCTTGACTGTATCTTGACTACTCATCTTGATCGATCTCCATTTAAGCGAACAATCTTCTTCTAAGGGACCAGCTCTCATTCAAATTATTGGAAATACTGAGAGGGGGGGTGAATCAATATTTTTAAACTTTACCTTTCAATTTTCATATACTGAATTTTGTACGCTATGGTTCTTAAAGCAACCTACTTATGTATGTGACTTCAGAGAATTAAAACAACACATATCTAATTTACTAACTTTTCATGTGATCTATCAAGTGATTATATTTAATCATTGCGCTATAGAATAATTTATTTTCCAGTATGTAGTAAAGAATATAAAGAAATCACAGAAAATGAGAAACACACATGGAACACCAGGATTTTACATGGAAACCCAATGAGGGAGAAAATCACTGCTACCACTATCTTTGTCTTCTTTATTTTTATATAAAGAAAATTTTCATTACATTTATACTGATGAAAGCTATTATTAGTATGTGGGAACCCACCTACAGGAGGCTACAACCTCCACTCATTCCCCAGCTCCTACTAGAAGGGATATACAACCCCCTAGTCTCGTTTACTAGCTTTTACTGAAAGGGACCTCCTACCCCCTTTCTAAAGGCTACAACCCTCAGCTCCTTGTGGACCACTTTTCAAAATGTTTCATAATGGATTGACCTATCAGATAATCATCACGCAACCTATAGGCCACCCTTCATCACATTTTCAAATTGGACCCATATCAACAATAATCCAAAACCACTATGACAATCTGAAGTACTGAAACTGAGTCACTGAAACCTTGCAAATCAACTGAATTTCTAAAGCATCAAACCACTGAATTTAGAACCCAACCAGAACAAACAAATATCAAAATATGTACGTGACTATACTGAATAAAGCCCACGTATGTATGCATTTTCTCTTTATAACACCTACATACATATCTTTAACCAATGGAAACATAATCATTAATAAGTCTAATATTGAATCAATCACTTGACCATACATAAATGATCAGATTTGGATCAAGGACCTATTTGATAGCTCAAAATTATAATTGTTTGAAAGAGCTTCGAACCTGAGCGACCAGATAGATCTCATCTTCCTGATTCTGGCGTCGTGAATGCTTCGAAAAACTGACACTGTATGAATACGTTATTGCACTTTTAATGCCGAGGTGAAAGTACCAATAACCTCCATTGTTGAATGTGGATTCATAAATTTATGTGTTGGAAATTTATTTTATTTTAATGAAGGTTGAATTAATATATATTATATTATATATTTTTTAATATTTTGTATGGTTTCAAAAATCATATATTATGTTATAATATATATATATATATATATATATATATATATATATATATATATATATATTATATTATTATTATTATTATTATTATTCAAAACCTTATTAAATAAATCCACATTTCATATAAAGGGTCACATAATAATGTTTGTAGGGTCAACAAAAATGTACACGGAGGGCAGAGGCTGGGGTTTGACCCCGCAACCTCTCCCTCCTTACTGCGCCTTCACACCAATACACCACGAGCATGAACCTTGAAAGGCATGCCAAGCTGCCTAATAATAAGGTTTTCTATTCACGTCAGTGCAAGGGGGCAAGGGCCAGCCTCGCGAGCCAACGCCCATGCCATGAGACCATGGCGCATAACCAGGAGCGGAAATTTTAATGACGTGCTTATCTTAGCACTAATCCATGTTTAAGAGTTAATTAAGCACCGATTATGTTGGTGGAAAATTTAGAGGCGATGCGAAATATGGCGAATTTTCTATTTTTAGCCATGTTAACTGGTAGTGGACCCAAATTTGGTGGAGGAAATTGGGGCAAAGTTGTTTTAGTCATAAATCACTCATTTTTCGACCATTATAAGAGTGTGAATAGTGAATTTCGACTATATTGGACATTCCAGACTCATTGGTGAGGATTTTAGAGCCATCAGAGGACATTTGAGCAGGTTTTTTCTTTAGATAAGTTCTAGGGGCCACGAGAGCCACCATGGGCCAGCAGTAATTTTGGGCCTAGCCAAAGCAGTGAGAGGCCTCATTTAGTGAACCAATAGTAATTTTTGGATGTTTAAGACATTATGTAACTAATGGTGTGGTTTGAAGAGCTATTAGAGGACTTCTGAAGGTCGAGAGGCTTTAGGGAAGTTCCAAGGGCCACGAGGGCCATTAGATGCCAGCAGGAGAATAAGGCGTATACAGAGCAGCCAGTATCCATTCTCGGCAATCCAATAGTCATTTATGACTACAATGAGAATTATAAATCTAATGGAAGGATTTTCAGAAGCTTTTGAGGACTTCTAAAAGCTGATATGCTTCAGAGAAGTTTTCAAGGAACCTAAAGCCAGGGGGTACCACCAGGTGTTGGAGGCGTAATCGGAGAAGCCAGAGGCCAATTTATGAAAATAAATAGTCTATTATGACTATTTCAAACATTATGAATCCATTTAAAGGATTTTTATAGTCATTTGGAGACTTCTAGAGCTCAATAAGCCACAGGGAAGTTTCAGGAAGCCTAGGGCCAATAGTGGATGGAGGCCTAGTTTGGGGAGTCAGTGCTCTTTTGGAGTAAATGATCAGTATATTTTGGAGGTCTGATGTATGATGGAGAAATTAGGTGAGGTTTCAAGGACATAAAAGGACTTCTAGGGATTTTTTTCTAAAGAATAAGCTCAGGGAATTTTAAGGGCACCGACATATGAGGTCATGTCAAAGGAAGCCCAGTTCTTTCTTGAGAGTGATGAGAGTCATTCTAGGGGTACGATGATATTATAAACCAAATGGTACAACCCAAATAACCATTTTATTTTATATTTTAACTTGTAAAATAATTGATTCATCATAATCCCAAAGAGCCAAGTCAGTTGACAAAGGCTCAAGGAGATGTAGCCCACGATATTCGGGTGAACTCATTTATTAATTTTTTTGTTATGTGTTGATGCTTATTTGCTGCATTATATGGTTGTTTCACATGCTTAATATTATAAAAAACAAATTTTCTTAAAACACTTAAACAATTAAAAAACATACACATGCTTTCAAGTATAAAATTATGCACAGTCATGTATAAGCACAATCATTTATTTGTTTAACTGAGTGGGAGGTGCTTGCACATAAGAATTTCAAGTTATCCACCCATTTTCAGATCAGGTTGGTATTAGAGCACAAGGTTTCTTACTTTCTTGCTTAACAAAGCACTAGGTTGCTTGTTTGACTTGAAAGGTCTTTAAACAGTGCAAAGAATTTTATTGTTTGCAAATTGACTGTTGCTTACAAGTTTGAGCTTGCTAGAGTTGAAGGGAAAGCTATTTTTAGATAATTCCAGAAGAGGACAAGAATGAAGAAGGCTGAAGGAATTCTCCTTACCCAAAGGACCTCAAGGCAACCCTCGAAGCACAAGAGGGTTTGATTGCAAAAGACTCTTGAAGAAGAGCTTGACTCTACAACCGTTTTTTTCAGAAGCATTGTCAAATTTTTTTGAAGCTTTTGTTTTGTTGTTGAATTTATTTAGTTAATTTACATAATGACAACTTATTCAATTGAGGTTTCAAAATTCTCCTCCTTCACAATATTCTTTGATGAAAATATGAAGCGAGACTTCTACATCCTGAAGGATATGGTGCAAATTATGTATGAAGATAGAAGAGAAAGCACTAGACTTCATGAGAAATTGGTTGCTATGAAGCAAGAGAAGGAAGGACTTCTTCAAAGAATCCATGAGATGGAGATGCAGCTCCATCATGCCCAAGAGGCCTTAACCAAGAACATGCTTCAAGCATAGATAAATCACTCAAATTTGTCTTCAATTTCCTGTTCAAATAGATGTGTAGGTTCATTTGAAAAGCACACTAGAGGTATATGGTCCAGATTGATGTTAAAAATGGGCTATGAAGGAAAGGGTCTAAGAAAACATGCACAAGGCATGATTGATCCTATTTTGGTTGAGGAAAGGCCTAAGAAGTTTGGTCTAGGCTATGTTCAATATTATGGCGAAAACTCTACAGTCATGAAGGCATTTGAGGCAACTTCAAAAAGAAATTTTATCGCAAGTTCTAAACCACAAACATGTCAAGTTTTTTTTCATGTTGATTGCCATTGTTTGAAGCCTATGTTGTAGCAAGATGTTTGTAGACATGCATCTTATGACGAACATGAGAGTTCAGACAGCTATTAAGACATGAACACTGATATTAGTCTTCAAGAGAAACCTGGAACCTCTACAATTTCATCTCCTCATGAAGGTATAAAATATGGACATGAAAGGCAACATTTGAGGTATAATCTTCCCATAGTCAAGTTGATTATGTTTCTGTAAAGCATGACAATTCTGCATGCATGAAAGGAAGAAAGAGTTGGTGTGCATATTGTGGTATGTTTAACCATGAATTTTCGAGATGCTGGAAGAGATTGAAGGCATACATGAAACAGTTGAGGAAAAGGAAACTTGCAAAGAAGGTGCAAAAGACTTGCACACATTGCCAGAAGAAGGGACATTTTGTTTCCTAATGTTGGACATTTCATCCAACTAATCATCCCAAGCACATGAAGCAAGAGGATAAAAAGACTGGCGAAACTGGAACCAAATATTCCATCATTGATGTGAGAACATATGTTTCACATGAAGAAGATTTTCAGCAGCAAAAATCACCATGGAAGTGGCTTGGTAAGAAGTGGTTTGACTTCTTAACACAGTATGACTTACATTCATTTGTACATATGCAAATTTCAGTTATGTATGCATGTATTTGTGTTGAAAATTTTGATGCAAGATTGCATATGAATGTTGTTCAGTTGAAGGCATTTCTTGTTGTTGCAAAATTTCGCCATGGAGGTGTAAAATATGAGTATGATACTCACTTATATTGCGGCAATATCTTTTAGTTCAGCTCTTATAGTCACCCACATGTTTTGGGTTTATGTACTTGTTGTACTTGAAAAGGGAGAGCTGAAAGTGTACATGTGCATGAAATTTTTGTATATGTAAATAGTGAACTGTAAATAGGTTCATTGTACATAGATACATGCACGAATGTTGTCAAGATGTACCATGTTGTTTATCGACTTGTGTCGATTGTGTCGCACATGTTTTTTGACTTGTGTCGATTGTGTCGCACACTTTTTACATCACTTTGTGTCGATTGTATAGCACATTTCATGTCGACTTATTGTTGATGTCGCACGTTGCACGACTTATGTTTGAGCCAAAGTTTTTTTTCGATTGTGGATCGATATATGGATACACTAATGTGCAAAGAGGATTACCATGTGTTTGATGTTACAGGAAGGTGACAATTAATGCTTTGAAGGAGGAAAAAGAGGTGATCTTCTTTTCAAATCTTGCATGAGATTTTGTTTTCAAGATTGATGTGTGTTCTCATGACAGGATGTTGTAGGAAACTTGTAGTTCATTCAGGACATGATTTTCAACTACCTTCTATAAATTTCTCGCCAGAAATTTTTGAGTGAGTTCAAGGAAGATAGTTCTTGATAGGAGGACAAGAGCATCTAAAAGAGGAAGTGTTGACTGCCTTCGAGTTGGGGCTCAAAGGCACTAGCCATACAAGGAAAAGTGTATGGAGGCTGAAAAAGTGAGGGTGTTATACTCTCATCTACTGAACAAATCAGGTAATTAGTATTTTTGGGTCCAAAAGATTCCCAATGGGAAGAGGTGATCAGATTTGGATCAAGGACCTAAGTGAAAGCTCAAAAATCAAAGTATTTGAAAGAGTGTTGAAACTGAGCGACCAGATAGATCTTGTCTTCTTGATTTTAGCGCCATGAATGGTTCAAAAAATAGACACTGTATGAAGAAGTTATTGCACTTTGAATGCCAAGGTGAAACTGCCAATAACCTTCATTGTTCAATGTGGATTCATAAATTTATGTGTTGGAAAATTATTTTATTTTAATTAAGGTTTAATTTTAATATTTTAATATTTTGTATGGTTTCAAAAATCATATATTATATTATAATATATATATATATATATATATATATATTATTATTATTATTATTATTCAAAACCTTATTAAATAAAACCACATTTCATATTTAATTAAAACCAAAAGTCTTGGGTTAATGTTTTTATGCGTTGTCATGTTGGGTTTAAAGCTCACGTGGGCAAGAGTGTCATGTTTGCATGTTGGGTTTAACATATGATACATTGAATACCAACGTATTTCATTATATGCCAAGGTATATTAATCCAAAGGGCCGTATAATAATGTTCGTTTCATTAGAGTCAACAAAATTGTGCCGCGACCTCTTACTCCTTACTACACCTTCTCAACAATACACCACAAGAATAAACCTTGAAAGGCATGCCAAGCTACCTTTCATGCCAAGCTGCCTAATAATAATGTTTTATGTTCACAACGGTGCAAAGGGGCGGGTGCCAGTCCCCATGCAATGAGACCATGGTGCGTAACCAAGAGCGGAAATTTTAATGACGTGCCAATCTTAGCACTAATCTGTAGTTAAGAGTTAATTAAGCGTCGATTATGTTGGTGGAAAATTCAAAGGCGGCACCAAAGATGGTTGCTTTTCTATTTTTAGCCATGTTAACTAGTAGTGGGCCCAAATTTGGTGGAGGAAATTGGGGCAAAGTTGTTTTGGTCATAACCCACTCATTTTTCGACCATTCCGAGAGTGTGAATAGTGATTTTAGACTATTTTGGACATTACAGACTCATTAGTGAGGGTTGTAGAGCCATCAGAGGAATTTTGAGTAGGTGTTTGCTTCATATAAGTTCTAGGGGCTATTAGGGCCACCATGGGCCAACAACAATTTGGAGCCTAGCCATAGTAGCTAGAGGCCTTATTCAGTGAACCAATAGTCATTTTTGGATGTTTTAGACATTTTGTAAATAATGGTGTGGTTTGAAGAGAAAGAAGAGGACTTCTGAAGGCCGAGATTCTTCAGGGAACTTCCAAGGGCCACAAGGGCCATCAGGTGCCAGCAGGAGAATGAGGCCTATCCAGAGCAACCAATATCCATTCTTAGCAAATCAATAGTAATTTCTAATTGTAACGAGAATTTTGAATCCAATGGGAGGATTTTCATAAGCTTTTGAGGACTTCTTAAGGCCGAGATGCTTCAGAGAATTTTTCAGGGAACCCAGAGCCAAGGGGTGCCACCAGGTGTTGGAGGCATAATCGAAGTAGCCAGAGGCTAATTTATGAAAATAAATAGTCTATTCTAACTATTTCAGACATTTTGAATCCAATGAAATGATTTCTGGAGTCATTTGGAGACTTTTAGTGCTTGATAAGCCACAGGAAAGTTTCGATCAACCTAGGACCAATAGTGGATGGAGGCCTAGTTTGGGGAGCCAGTGCTCTTTTGGAGCAAGTGATCAGTCTATTTTGGAGGTATGATGTATGCTAGAGACATTAGATGAGGTTTAAAGGACAGAAAAGGAATTATAGGGATTTTGTGCTAAAGAAGAAGCTCAGGGAAGCTTAAGGGCACCGACAGATGAGGTCATGTCAAAGGAAGCCTATTTATTTCTTGAGAGTGATGACAACCATTGCAAGGTTATGATGATATTCTAAACCCAATGGTACAGCCCAAATAACCATTAGAGTTGAGTTTGTAAATTGTAAAAGAATTGATTCATCATAATCCCAAAGAACCAAGTCAGTTGATAAAGGCTCAAGGAGACGTAGCCCATGATATTCGGGTGAGCTCCTTTATTAAATTTGTTGTTATGTGTTGATGCTTATTTTCTGCATTATATGGTTTTTGAATATTCTTAATATAAGAAAAAACAAATGTTCTTAAAACACTTAAACAGTTAAAAAACATACACCTGCTTTCAAGTATAAAATTTCGCACACTCATGTATAAGCACGATCATTTATTTTTTTAACTGAGTGGGAGGTGCTTGCACATACGCATTTCAATTTATCCACCCATTTTCAGATCAATATACCAATAACATATTATTGAACCAATCAAAGATCCCCACATTGTAGCATCATTGTCAATTAATCAACCCAATCATCATTGTCACACACAGATAATTAAGATAGGGACATCAATGGCATTAATCGGAAAAGAGAGCAGAACTCATCAAGTGTTATTATCAAAGCACACTACAAACCCTAACATATATATGTGACTTCCATAAAACTAATCAGTGTATGTACGCGACTATCATGTATAACACCAACGTACATATCTCAAAATACTGAAAACTTTATCTCATAATATATACATGACCATACAAAGATAGATTTGCATATGTATGCAAAAAACCTGAAGAAGCCATGTGTACAGATCTTGAAGTACTAATTCAAACCTTCACTGCAATCCACACCATCTATTAAACCCATACCTCTACATACATCACTATATTTAAATCAAACCATCATCATAGCTACAAATCTAACATTACAAGCATAATTAGATCAAACAAGAGTTAGACTTCTCAACAATTACAAATTTATTAGATCTGAACCATCTCCTTTATTTCTGGTTTAAACCTATTCTTAATCAAATTACATATAGATAGTTCATTCACTTTCACACCTAACACCTTGATCTCAATTTCCTTATATAAGTTTAGCCTTATCTAATACCTTACGTAAATCCCTTGGTAATGTCGTTAGTGTTCTTTGATAGGATCAAATACTTATTGTCACTCCAATTACTATGTGTTAATACCATGGTAAATACCCTTGGTATCCAAATTACCATGGTTCATATTATTTACCTGACTTTCACTTATAGGAACAACATATGTATGCGACCCTTCTTCATACGATTCGTGTATAATTTCTCAAACTTTACCTTTATCATTGAACTGTCATTTCTCTATGCATAACATCTGTAGCATTTATACCAATCTGCATTAGTTCCACAATCATCAATGTTGACATCTTTCTCAAGTAGGTTGCCTTCAAGGAAAACATATTAGTCGTAATGCCGGCGATAAAAAAGTAACAAACTCCAATATTATACTACCCATGAATTGGATAATTGTGTGACACTTATAGCTTGACTAAAAAAAGTGGTTTCTTGATCTCCTCCTTGGAAGGACTTTTTACAGATCCAAAACCTAGAAGAAAAATATTCATCTTTATCAAGTGACTAAAAAAATGGTTATCCTGAGAACTCAATAATGGGAGAGATCAAATAAAAAGGACTATGATAACAATGATGAAATAATCATGGTGAAATGAGGGAGAAAAATTCTCCTATTTATAACAAAATGGTTTGTATATTTGAGAGAAGGAAAAGCCAAAACGGTGGTTAATGACTTTTATTATGGTAACTAACTCAAGAATAATATTTCCTTAAATTAATTAATAAAAATAATTCACAAATTAATTATTTATTGAATTGTTTCCATGTTAGTGAGTCAAATGGGTGAAAATAAGTTAATTACTTTTAGAATTTTGGCTTCAGCGATCCATCGTACATATTTATAATTCTTTTGTAATAATTACATGACATATAACGTTGTCCACACATTTCGAACCAACCAGTGTGGTTCATCATCAGGACTAGGTAAAAGATTAGATCTAGACGTTAAGTTTAAATAGATGTAGAAATGACTAAACTAGTCGTTAGGATAATTGCTAGTTTGACTCTGAAAAGCATCTCTACATCTCTTTAAAAATATCGAAACCTTTCTCGGTAGGGATTTGGCAACAAATATTCATCATTTCAAATAAGCACGTTTGTGGGTATCTAAGTTGAGATCACATCTTACCTTTCTAAAGAGATATAGAGATGATTTTCAAAGTCAAACTAGTCGTTATCCTAATGGCTATTTTAGTCATTTCTACATCTATTTAAACTTAACCTCTGGATCTGGTCTCTTACATAGTCCTGAAGATGAACCAAACTGGTTGGTTCGAAATGCGTCGACAATGTTATATGTCATGTGATTATTATAGAAAGAATTCTAAATAAGTTAATTACTTCACATAAATGTGTAAAATAATGAAAATAACATATAGTTAATGAATTATGAGTTATTTTCATATAAATAGGTATAATTAATGAAAATGACTTAGGAAAATTGGCTCCTTGGGATATTTTCAAGAGTTAAAGTGGGTTTTAATATTATAAACCCATACTAACCTGCCGTATTTCAATAATCCTATTTATGTCCACTAGATGATCACTTTTTGTGTGATAGCAATGCCAATGAAGAAATCCCATAAGGAGCCACTAGCCTACAAGTGGGATATGGACATTGTGCAAATATTTTGAATATAATAGGTTGACCTTAAGGTCTATAGGTTGGACCTCAATTCCATTTGCAGGTTTTATACACCATGTATAAGCATTAACCATCATCAAGGAATGAATATCACTGACTTGGACCATATTTAAATATTCTTAGGATCGGACTTCCTAAAGTGTTACATGAACAACCACCTTAGAAATCTATAAAAGACCTTTGGCCTTTCACTGGGAATTACGTTCATATGGTTTTCATATTGAAATGTCTAGTAGGAAATATACAATGGCTTAGGAAAAATAAAAAAGGCCTTAGTCCCTAAAAGAATATTTCTAGAGTTGAAAGGCCATGTATAAAGCCATCATATTGATCATATTTAAAGAAGAATGAAAATTATAAAGATCCATAATATCTTAAATATAGAAACTTTTATGAATCTTATTAATTCTAAAATTCTATAAAAGATTTTATAAATCTTATTAATTTTAAAACTCCAACTATAAAATATTTAGTCATATATTTTTAAAAATATTCAATTTAAAAAAAAAAATTATTATAGTTTTTAAAAACTTTTTAATAAATTTTAAAATAAAAAACTACATTTTTAAAAATAACATAACAAATTAACTCAATGGAAAAATTTATCCCCTAACTTTTATTATCAATCACATTCAAACAAACAAAACTATCACTCTACAAAGCTTCAATATTTATAGGAACGGGCTGAAAAGAGGAGAAATATCTGTAATATCATACGAATGGATATGTCCTATGTTAGGAGGAATATTTGTATTCAATATTTATTGGAACGGGGTGAAAAGAGGAGAAATATTTGTAATATCGTAAGAATGGATATGCTCTATGTTATTAGAAATATTTGTAATATCATACGAATGGATATGTTCTATGTTATCCTAGGCATTGGAAAAAGGTGCAAGAGTAGTATAAATTTTGTATGTGTGATGTTTTTATTGTAGGAACATGCACGGGTAATGCATATGCATTTTTGAAATTAAAAAAAATTAGGATTGAAATTTAAAAAATTAATGTAGGATTGACAACTCTATATTGTGTATTTCGTGACTTTTTTTTTTTTAGATTTAAGTTAAGTATAATAATTTTAGTGATTTAGTTTGTATAAATAATATATATATATTTTTTTTTACAATATTTTTTAATATATCTTTTTTATGTTTTAAGATGATGATGATTAAGGTCCATTAAGACCAATGTAGTTTATAGAATATTAATTGTTACTCTTTGAAATTTTATTTCAATAAAAAAAAAAAAGACATATAACATTCTTTTTTTAAGAGAAAAACATATATATCATTCATTTTTGTCTTGACAAATAAGAATGTTAAACTGCTTTGGACACTTTCAGTCTGTCGATTGGCGAGGAACAAATCCTCACAGTAATCTGCTTTCTGTCTACTGGTTCGATGGAAATGGATGCCACTTTGGGTCGCCAAGTGATTCAAGAAGAAGAAGCGATTGCGGAAGTGAAATTTGGGCAATGGACAAGGGGAACTAGCAGGTGTGGACAAGGAGAAATACGAAAGGTAAATTTCACTTTTACTATATTTTTCTTTTTTATATGCGAAAAATTTAAAGAGAGAGAGAGAGAGAGGCATCTTCTTCGATTAAAAAGTTCTCTAGTTAATCTCATTATTTAAAGGCTAAAAAAAAATATCTAGTTAAAAAGTTCTCTTGTTTATCTCATAATGTTTTGGTATATTGTGGAAGTGAAATTCGGACAAGGAGGACAAACACGCATGGACAAGGAGAACTAACAAGGGTGGAGTAATACGAAAGGTAAATTTCATGTTTACTATGTTTTTTTTAATATACTGCAAATTTGGAGAGAGAGAGAGAGCGACAACAGTGACTTGCCACCACTATAACAATGTATTTCCACCACTTTAACTCCTTCAATTTTTTGTCGAGTGATACACTATTATAGTAACTCCTTCGATTAAACAGTTCTCTAGTTAATCTCATAATTTAAAGGTTAAAAAGTTTATCTAGTTAAAAACTTCTCTAGTTTATCCCATAATGTTTTAGTTATTTACTATGTTTATCGTTTACATTTATATACTGCAAATTTAAAGAGATAGAGAGAGAGCAGAAACTCGTTGTTGCAGTAGCGAGAATAGTGAGTTGCCGCCACTGTAATAGTGTATTTCCGCCACTGATCAAAGTTAAAATTTTATTTATATTTTCAAATTTTATTTATTTTATATTAAAAAGTTCTCTAGTTAACCTCATAATATAAAAGTTAAAAAGTTTATCTAGTTAAAAAGTTCTCTAGTTTATCTCATAATGTTTTAGTTATTTACTATGTTTATCATTTACATATATATACTGCAAATTTAAAGAGAAAGAGAGAGAGCTTTGTCGCCACTGTCAAAAATAAAAATTTTATTTATATTATCAAATTTTATTTATTTTATATTATAACATACTCTAGTTAATCTCATAATTTAAAGGTTAAAAATTTTATCTAGTTAAAAATTTATCTAGTTTATCTCATAATGTTTTAGTTGTTTACTATGTTTATTGTTTACATATATAAACTGCAAATTTAAAGAGATAGAGAGAGAGAGCAGCAACTCGTTGTTGCAGTAGCGGCAACAGTGAGTTGCCGCCACTGTAACAGTGTATTTCCGCCACTGCCCAAAATTAAAATTTTATTTATATTTTCAAATTTTCTTTATTTTATATTAAAAAGTTCTCTACTTAATCTCATAATTGAAAGGTTAAAAATTTTATCTAGTTAAAAAGTTCTCTAGTTTATCTCATAATGTTTTAGTTGTTTACTATGTTTATCGTTTACAAATATACTGCAAATAAAAAGAGATAGAGAGAGTGCGGCAACTTGCTGTTGCAGTAGCGGGCACTGTGAGTTGTCGCAATTGTAACATTTATTGCTGCCACTGTAACTACTCATCTCAAAATTAAAATTTTTATTTTCTTTTCAAATTCTATATTTGCAAATTTAGAGAGAGAGAGAGAGAGCAGCAAATCGCTATTGCAGTAGCTGTAATAGTGACTTTTCACCACTATAACAGTGAAATATTTTTCATTGTTACAGTGGCGACAAGTCACTGTTACCGTTGCTGCAACAAATTTACCACTACTGCATTTTTTTTTCTAAGTAAAAGTAAATCTATTAGTGAAACATATAGTACAACTAGGTCGTGGCCTCAATAGTGCAGGCCAGTAGTGGCGTCATAGGTCCAGAAAAATAACAAAAAATGAGCTGCCCACATGTGGAAACCAGCCCATTAAAGGTTTGTAACGCTGCCTCTAATGAGGAAACCAGCTACATCATGACATAGACTAATACATCCCAAAACAGCAAAAATAACAATAGATCTGGAGAAAATTACTTGGACAATGCTAGTGGAATTAGAGGCCATAATCATCCGAGGGGGGCTCTTCTTAAATCCTGCACCAATATCCATCATCATCGTCCGGAAAGGGGCCACGCTGAGCTACTGCTGCACCTGTACCGCTACCGCCTTCCAGCTTGCCTCTGTCCTGAAGATGGATCGAGCTGCAATTGCCTGCCTTGTGAGAAGCACCCTTGTCTGAGGCTTGAGGAGGTTGCACGAGGTCAGAGGGGCCGGGAAAATTACTTGGGTGCGCGGGTGAGGAGGGGCCAGGAATTATCTCAGGAATTTCTCTAAAGGAAACTATGACTGTCGCCACAACCAGAGGGCGGTTGGTGTTGCACTGGAAGTGAAAATGAGCAGTAGTTGGGCTGTGCAGGGAAGTAGAGGTGGCGGGACGAAAGAGAGGGGACAACATAAAATCAGAGGTCATGCGTCTGGGGGAGGAAGTGGCCAGACAACCACGCCCACTGCGTGTGGTGGGGTAGCAACCTTGGACGCGCTCAGGAGAAGACGATGAGGAGTTGGTGGTGGAAGAGCGACGTTGACCATAAGGGCGTGCCCTAGAACTGCCTCGTCAACATCTCAAGAAATTCCTAAACCGAGGCATGTCTACACACAGCAAGAGGGAGTTGACAGCAGAAGTAGCAGAGGACAAGGAGGTGGTGGGTGAATTGAGCTCGAGGGAGGCGGAAGATTGCAGAGGGAAAAAGGGGCTCTGAGAAAATTGAAAGCCATGGAGTAATTCCACATAACAGCCCAGGCTGCAGCGCCTGCCGAGGGAGGTGTGAGAGCTGGGTGCCTCAGCCTCTAGGGAGCAACCAAACCGGACAGGCGGAAACATAGACGGCATGGAAACCACCAAACGGAGCTTAGGCTAGAATTTAAATTCAAGTGCAGAGGTGAGGAGCTAAGAAGATGAACCAGAGGGCAGCATTTTGAAATGCTGGTGGCCTCGACCCATGCAACGGCATAAATTCTGCACAAGGTGACGACCTTGAGAATTAAAGGCTTGGAGGCGCCTTAACTGAGGCCTGCAGGTGGCCATGTAGCCTTTCCACGTGCCGTCCCACAGGCTCATATCCGTAGCCTTACGTCTTGCCACCCGCATCCGAGGTGCCACTAATGCATTTTAACATTGTATCAATATTTCATTAAATTATTTTGTGTTTTGCAAATTGTTGAAAAATGGGTTTTGGCCATCCAAAAATGGTGCCACCCAAACCCAAGGCATGCACAAACAAGGTTCGTGCTTCATAATGAAGCACTTAGCCAAGTATACCAAAATAACAGATAAATACCTCGCATTAGCACAAACAATGAAGCATATTATTATGCTTTGATTGATGGCCCCACAACAACACGGAGTTATGGCATAAGTGACATTGTCACTTACACTAACTCTGAATTAATCACGAACCAAATGAACGGTACCTACCAAGTAAGAAGACAGAATTTAAAATCCCTTCACCAACAGGCAAAAATCATTGTTGCACAGCTCCAATGCTTCGAGATTATTTACAAATAAGATGTCTAAAGAGTTGCTGACTCGATACTCAATGAAGCAGCATCTAATGGACATGGATGTGTAAGATATGTGGAGCCATCATGTGCTCCACCAATTATCATTGATAGGCATTGATATACATGGCCTACTAATGAATGGATTGTTGTTGTCATTGGTATTGGGGTTATTATAGGGGGAGTCATATTATGGTGTTCCTATTTCTTGAGATAGATTGGAGCAACATGATGTCCATCATTTTTGATGTATTTATTTGTATGAGGTGTTTTTTTATAGATGACCTCACTCTATTTTTGGGTGTTTTTTTTTATATCTCAACACATGTAAGTAGAAAATGTATTTTTCAGTAATACTATTAATGGAATTACATTGTTATTACAATTTAGTTGTCTAATTTTTCTTACATTTTAGTTTTGTCATTACATTATGTGATCGATTCTTTTATTATGGCTTTGATTCTAGAAGTCAAATTCCAATGTGATTCAATTGCGTCGGCACATGTACAAAAGAGCTCTCATGTATTTAATATATTTGAAAAAATGTTCTCATGTATTTATCAGTGTTTAAATTGTATTTTTCCTTCTAATTAATTTACATTAAATTATATCACCTCACTTGGAAACTAATTAAACATTGTTATTATAATTCAATTGTCTAATTTTTATTACAGTTTAGTTTTGTCATTAGATTATGTGATGGATGCTTAATATATATAAAACATACATACTATTTCCTTTTACAAATGATATTTTATCAATTAACATCACTTTAAATAGAACCCAAAAATAAACATCAAAATAAATATTTTTATCAGCAAATAGAGGATTCCAAAAGATGTTACAAAATGAGACCTTAGAATGCCTTCAATACACCTTCACAATTCCAACTTCTAGGAACATTCATTCATTCATTATCCATCAGCAACACATGCATAATTTATACAAACCTCTAATTTGAGTATAATGAGCTCTAATTCTTAAAGAAGTCTCTTAAATGATAAATTATGTGAGATACCCTTGGTTACAAGCCAACCAAGATAGCTTAGATATCAATCATTATTTTCCCTTTATACATGGTTAAATGAAAAATGCAAATGTGACATCTTGCACTTTTGCAATCCATAGATCCAACCTTATTTATGTCGAAAGAGGCAAGGGTGAAATCGTGAAGTTGGGAAACACTTTTAAATTTCTCCATCATCAACATCTACAGCCACAAGGCTAGGTGTTTTGAACTGAAGCACATTTTGAAATCCATGACAACAACAACAACTTAGCCTGTAAACAAAGAAAATAATATGAACAAATTTCAAATCAATGAAGTTAACTTGACAACTATAAATTGTAACCAACACTAGCCCAGGTCAAACTATCCTCAATGCTAACAAATTTTTTCCCAAGGAAGAGTGGTACATGGAGGGGATGGTATAGACCCTAATTCCTATTTAAATAAAGTTATTTAAGGAGTCGGTATAATAAAACCCTAAATTATTATGCGACAAATCCTGAGCAATCTTTGACAGTGTACAATGGTATGGATAATTTTAAGGATGGAAAATTATCTTGAAGTTTAAAAAATTGGCGAACCTCACTAGTCCCTAATATGCAAACTATAAAAAATTTATTGATGTATTTGTAAAATTATTCAAATTTATAAAGATATTATATATATTTTCTATATAACGTTGGCGAATTTTAACGTGAAGTAATTTTATATTGTAAAATTTGGGTGAATTGTTTTTATAAAAAAATGGAAATTGGCGAATCTTTTTTTTGGAAAAACCATGGAAAACTAGCCCACCTGCGAATATTAGCCCCTAAAATTTTCCATGTAAAATGGTAACAAAAATCTCCCCTAACCATGAGAGCAACAAACTATCAGTGTCAAATAGGAGGCAGACGTTGCGGCAACACATGTATGCATACGAGCACTGCCAACCTCACTATGTATCATTTTTACTATATATTTTGACACCACCATACCTTTATAACCATGTTTAAAAAGGATTCCATCATCATTTTCATTCACTTTATCCAAAGGTATATAAAATCCTCTTTTTTATTATATATTTAATCTGTTTACATATAATTCCATATTACTCTTATATTTCATCATTAATCGAAGTAGATTGTTGCTAACATAAGTCTAAAAGATCGCAGATAAGTTATATGATGTGCTGGAACAATCGGCCGTTGCTCAAACAGTCAAACTTCATTGCTGAAACAGTCGACTCCATTGCTGAAACAGCCAGCAGGCACGCAAATTCCGTCACTATTCGTAATTTGCGATTCTGGAAGAGTATTTCTTGGAACAATGGCAACAACATGAAGACATGGTTACACGGATTATTCTGAAGATCGTACTCTTTTTGTATCTGTTGTAACGATATCTTTTTATGGAAGAACAGAATAGCCCTGTTTTAAGAAAGAAGAACAGATTTAGGGATAAATATAGATTTGCTCTACTATAATTGTAAGATATGTCTCCTCTTTAAAAAGAGGAGACATCATCATTAGAGGGAGCTCGAAACTACAGGAGAACATTGTGTTTGAGAGGACAGGAGCTAGACTCCATTTGTAATGTATCATTTCTTTTGACAGATGAATAAAATTTCCTTTTGAGCACTTCAGTTTAATCCTTTCCCTGGGGAATCTTGTGAGAAGGAAAGGGCCCGCCTTCCTCACAAGATTCGCCTGACTGTTCCTGTAGTTTGTTAGATTTCTTTCTGACATTCGCACTTTACTTTGATTCTGTTTGCTGAAACACCAGTTACACAGTTCTATAGTTTATTGAGCATTCTATTTCCTTTAACACTGCATGTGTTTAGTACATTCATTCTTAAAGAAGTTAAGAGATCTATTTCTGTTAATTGTTTGAATGTATGATTGATGCTGGGGAGCAGGTGCTGAAGATTCCTATACAAAGGAATAGGGTCCTGTTCCCATTGATTGCCTTTCTTTTCCTGCAGTGTGATTAGAAACAGGAGACAGGTGCTGAAGGTTCCTGTTCATGGGAATAGGGTCCTGTTCTCTTGAGTTATCTTTTCTACAGAGTGATTAGTGTCAGGCAGCAGGTGCTGAAGTTCCTATTTAAAGGAATAGGGTCATGTTCCTGTTATGGTTGATTGGTTTCCTTTCCTGCAGATTGATTTCCCTTTAATTGAATTCTAAACTGCAATATAGGAATTATTTCTGCTATAACATAAGTAACTTCAGCTTTGATTAAACAGAGTGTGAATAATTAGATTTGTATGATTGATAATTGTGTGGCTTTTTACTACAACATTGTTTTTGCTTTTGAAATTGAGCATATCCAGTGCGTGATTGTCTTTGGAATAAACAAACTTCCTCGGGTTGACAATTTATGTGGAGCTTGAATTGTGAAAACAATTAAAGCGACCAACATTTTGGCGCCGTTGCCGGGGAAGGCAATTATAGATTTCAAAAGCATTAATATTTTCTTTCTAGATGTGCAGATTGTATGAGAGGACGCGGAAACCAGAAGAAAAATAACCCCACAGGTGGCAAAGGCAAAGGAAGGGGAGGAAGAAAGACTTTTATTGACGAGATTGTATCAAAGGCTGAATCATCACAGAGATTAAGTTCTCGAAGACCAAAACTTCAGCACTCCCCTCAATCAGATTACAAAACAGAGGAAGTTGTGGGCCCTGAAAACATAGAGGAGCCGGTGATTAAAGAACCAGCAGTCAGTGCTGGAGAGTCAGAAGAAAGTGCTAGCAAATCAGCAGAGCACATTGAGGAAATAATAGAGAGTGTTGGACGACCAGTGGAAAACATTGAAGAGCCAGTAGAAGATTTTGACGATCGAGCAAGTGCAGTAGGAGAACAACCAATGGAAGGAAACAACGAAGACTTCTTTGGTGGAGGACGTGTGGAGCCTGAAGGAGAAGGAAAGGATGAAAATTCTCTCTCTACCTTGGGATTTCCTATCAGTGATCTCCCTAGAGGAACAACTCCTATGAAAAATATTCCATTGTCAGCTTTACCTAACTTCCATGGTCTATCCTCTGAAGATCTGGATGAATTTCTTTTTTAATTTGATATATTATGTAGAAGTTATGATTATGTTACTAATGCTCAAAAGTTGAAACTGTTTCCAGCAACATTAAAAGGAAATGCTTTAAGATGGTTCATGAGCCTTGGGAGTCAGGTAATCACAACATGGGAGCAGATGAAACATAAATTTCTGCTTAAATATCAAGACTAATGTCGGACGAGAGAAAAGAAGGATGAACTATTCAATATGGCACAAAAGCCAGACGAGAATCTAGAGGACTACGTAGAAAGGCTGCAATACAATATACAGAGATCTGATCATCTGAATATAAGTAAGGAAATTCGCGAAACAATATTACTTAGAGGTTTAAGGGATGATTGTTTAGACATGTTAAACATGCTTGGCAAGGGAGATATATCTAAATAATCATATGATGAGATTGTTGAACTTTGTAAGAGGTGTTCAAGGGGAGCTGCAAGGAACAGAGTAAGTAATAGAGATCCCACCTATTCAAGAGTGCAGAAATCAGCCGGTGGGGGAGCAACAAGAGCTGAAATAGGTAATTTACTTGAAGAATTTAAAACTGAGATGTTAAGTTCTTTTGCTTCACAAATTGACACTTTGCAGGTTAAGAAGAAACAGGCTGAAGCAGAAGCAACTCTGGCTGTCTTTTGCCCGAAGTGCAGAGACAAACATCCACTAAGGGAGTGCCCATTGGACAAAATACCAATCTGCACCCTTTGTGAGAAAGATCATGAAACAAAACAATGTCCATCTCTACCAGGAATAAAGGCAGCATTGCAGCCAACGGAAGAAGAAGTTGAAGCAGTTTACTTGCTAACTCAAAGAAGACAATGGCAACCAAAAGGACAAGGTATGAAATCTAGTATGCCATTTAATCATTGGAATAATTATTCTGCTTTCGGTCAAACAAATTACCCTCCCTTTAATCAAATGCAATACCCACCCTTTAATCAAATGAATTTCCCACCCATGCAACAATCAAACCCTCCCTTTGTTGATCCTACAATGTGGACTCCTTGGCCTCCATAGCAGCCATCTTCTTTTAACCCTTGGAATTCAAATTGGAGAAGCCAACAACTCCCGTATCCAAATCAATTGCCTCAATTCCAACAACCACTTCCTCTGCCATCAAATGCTCTGCCAAATAACCAAATGAGACCCCAGCTACCTGTGCAACCAAATCCTAACCCCAATAATAAAGTTGTGCAAGTCATTGATATTCAGAATCAGTCTATATTTCCTACTATGAAATGTAATGATATTCATTTAAGATCTGGGAAAATAGTAGAGCCTATTATTGATGACATAACTTCTTCTGATTCTGATAAAGAGGAAACTGAGAAACACAAGAAAGCACAACCACCCTCTAACAAGAGTATTGAAATAACAGAACCACCATTCCCCGAGCGTTTGGTTTTAACTAGAACGCCTGAAACACCTGCTTTTAATATTTTAGGGGAATTGCAAAACTTGTATGTTAAAATTCCACTTTTACGGGCATTAAGAGATGTACCAATTTATGCCAGAACAATAAGGGATATTTGTGTTAAGAAACCTAGTAGGAAAACTAAAGATCCCCTTACAGTACATGTGATGGGTGATTTATCTGCATTAATGTCCGGAAAAACCCCTCCTGTGAAATATGGTGACCCCGGCCATCCTACCGTGACAGTTCAAATTGGTAAAACAATGATTCCTCAAGTTCTGGTAGATTTAGGTGCTGCAATAAACATAATGACTCTTGAAACTTCACAGTTGTTACAGTTGAATAACACAATCGGAGATACACCTACCATTCTAGAGTTGGCTGACCGTTCTACAATTAAACCTGAAGGAGTTGTTGAAGATCTACTTATCTCAGTTGAATCCTGGAATTACCCAGCTGATTTTGTTGTATTGCAAACTAAAACAAAGCTGGGGGGACATCCTTTAATTCTGGGGAGGCCATGGCTGGCCACAGCTGATGCCTTTATCAGTTGCAGATCTGGTTCAATGACAATTTCTAATGGTTATGAAACTAAACAACTTACTCTTTATCCTCATGCTACACCCATAATTAATAATGAAGATTCTATGTGGATGGATTATGATGATAATGTTGTTCAGCCTATTCTAACTATTGGACAAGCTTTAACTCTTAAAGACAATACAGAGGATGAAATAATTAATAATTTTATTTGTGAACCTTCTTCTATAATTGCTGAAACACACAATCAATTGACTGCAATTTTTGAAACAGATACCCAAGAAAAGATTGAATCTGAAGACTTATCTCAGACATTAACCACCATCTTATCTAAAAGCATAACAGTTGAAATTGAACCTGGCAAGACATTAAACATAAATCCTGATCTAACAGTTGCTGAAACACATCAGTTAATGAAGTTATTGCATGAAAATAAGGAAGCATTTGCATGGGATTACACAGATATGAAAGGGATCTCTTCTGAACTATGTACTCACCGAATTTACATTAAAGAAGGATGCCGACCAGTCTGTCAACCCCAAAGACGAATGAACCCTAATTTACGAGAAATTGTTAAAGAAGAACTTCAGAAATTGCTTAATGCGGGATTTATATACCCCATATCTGACAGTGAATGGGTTTCCCCATTGGTAATTGTCCCTAAGAAAAACGGGAAATGGAGAGTATGTGTTGATTATAGAGCCTTGAACAAAGCTACTCAAAAAGATCACTTTCCTTTACCTTTCATTGATTAGGTGTTGGATATTCTGGCAGGGAAGAAATTCTTTTCTTTTCTAGATGGATTCAGTGGGTATAATCAGATTAGAATTGCACCCCAAGACCAGGACAACACCACTTTCACTAGCCCTTGGGGAACTTTTGCTTATAGAGTTCTTCCATTTGGGCTATGTAATGCACCAGCAACTTTTCAGAGGGCTGTTATAGGAATCTTTTCTGATATGCTGAATGACTCTATGGAAATATTTGTGGATGATTTTACTCCTTATGGTGTGTCTTTTGAAGATACATTACAAAATCTTGAGAAGGTACTTAAACGATGTATACAAGCTCACCTCTCCCTAAGTACTGAAAAATGTCATATGATGATGAGTGAAGGAGTAGTGCTTAGACATTTTATTTCATCTCAAGGTATTCAGGTAGATCCATCTAAAATATTGGTCATTCAGAATCTTTCTGTTCCTAAAACACAAACTGATGTGAGAAGTTTTCTAGGACATGCTGGATACTACAGAAGATTTATTAAAGATTTTTCTAAGATAGCTTCTCCATTATTTTTGTTGCTTATGAAAAATGTTGAATTTAAGTGGACTAACTCTTGTCAGAAAGCTTTTGAAGAACTCAAGCATCAGTTATCTACTGCTCCTATTTTGAGGGGGCTTGATTGGGCCCTCCCTTTTCATATATCTTCTGATGCTTCAGACACTGCAATTGGAGCTGTCTTGGGACAAGAGGAAAATCATCTTCCTTATGCTATCTACTTTATTAGTAAGAATATGACCCCTGCTGAGCTTAATTATACAGTTACCGAAAAGGAGTTTCTTGCAGTAATTTATGCCATTAATAAATTTCGACATTATATCACTGGTTATTCTACTTTTGTCCACACTGATCACTCGGCTATTAAGTATTTAATGAAAAAATCTGTTACAAATGCTAGAGTTACCAGATGGCTATTATTACTGCAGGAATTTGATATCACAATTGTAGATCGGCCTGGTAAAGAAAATGTGGTGGTTGATTTCCTTTCACGGTTAAAAACTGACAATGATATTCCAGTAGATGATTCTTTTCCTGATGAGTATTTGTTTGCAGTTTCTGCTCACTCTCCATGGTATGCAGATATTGCCAATTATTTGGTTGCAGGAAAATTACCATCACACTGTCATACAGAGAAAAGAGAAGAATTGTTCAACAAAGTGCCAGGTATAGTTGGATAAGTGGGTGTCTTTTCTACACAGGGCTTGATCAGGAAATCCGAAGATGCATTAGGGAAGATGAAGTGTATGACATACTGAAAGCTTGTCATGATGGCCCTTGTGGAGGGCATTTTGCTGATAAAAGAACAACACACAAAATTTTGAGGATGGGTTACTGTTGGCCCTCATTATTTAAGGATGCAAAGAAATATGTGAGGGCTTGTGACAGCTGCCAGAGAATGGGTCAACCCAATCATAGAGATCAAATGCCATTAAACCCCCAGGTATTTTCTGAACCATTTGAAATATGGGCCTTGGATTTCATAGGACCCATTAATCCTCCATCCAATCAAAGAACTTATATATTAGTCTCTACAGACTATATGACTAAATGGGTGGAGGCCAAAGCACTTATTAGAGCCAATGAAGAGGCTTTCCTAGCTTTCTTATTTGAAGAAATCTTCACTAGATTTGAATTCCTAGAGAGCTAGTTACAGATGGAGGACCTCCATTCAATTCTCATGGTTTTAAGTCTACCCTTCAGAAATATCATATTCATCATAGAATGACTACACCATACCACCCCCAGGCCAATGGGCAGGTGGAAAGCACAAATAAAGTATTATAAGCCATTCTAACTAAAACAGTGAAGGACAACTGGAAGGATTCGTCTCAAAGGCTCCTTGAAGCACTATGGGCTTACGGAACTACTTGGAGAAACACTACAGGTTTTTCTCCCTATGAATTGGTTTATGGTAAAAATGTTGTTTTTCCTGTGGAATTTGAAATTAAAACTCTAAGAACTGCTTTAGCTGTTAATCTTGATTTGACTGATGTACAGATAGCTAGGTTATAGCAGCTTCTTGAATTGGATGAAAAGAGATTAGATTCCATTCACCAAACAACCATGATTCAACAACAAAGAATGAAGTGGCATGATAAAATTATCAAACACAAGCAGTTCCAAAAAGGTAATTGGGCCTTATTGTATGACTCTCGGTTTGAAAATTTTTAGGGTAAGCTACGTACACGTTGGCTTGGACCATATGAAGTAGATGTTGTTTTTTCTAATGGAACAGTAAGACTTCTAACAATTGATGATTCTAAAACACCTCTACTAGTCAATGGTCATAGGCTTCGTTTGTACCAGCGCCCTGTTTCTAAAGAGGATTTCAAGACTGCTTGCATGACTGATACACACTATCTTTTTCTAGGGGAGTCTTCTGCTCCTCACAGCATTTAATTTTCTGCACTGTTTTTTTAGTATTAGATTAGATTAGATTTAAAACTAATAATCCCTGTCAAGGGTTGGCATATTACAATTGAATTTTGCAGATTCTGGAAAAGCTTATTAAGGAGGACAGATTCATCATAAGAAGATCTGAAGCTTCAATCACAGAAGCTTGTTCCCTTCATCTCAACCCATTTCCTAGCAATATCCCTTTTTCCCATTTCTACATTATTTCCCTTTTTCCCATTTTTCCCACTTCTACCATTCCTGAAATATCATCCTTCAGCTAGTATTTCCCATTCCTTACTGCTGAAATTATCCCTTATCAAATATTTCCCCCACTTGTTTTAAACCCAAGTCATTATATCCCATTTTCCTGATTTTCCCCTTGCTGAAACACCAGTTTCAGCAACATGTCATTCATTTTTCCATTGCTGAAACACCAGTTTCAGCAACCTGTCATTTATCTTTTCATCATTAAAACATCATTTCTTTCCTCTGCTGTACAAGCTTTTCAGTTCTCCACTTTTACTCTTGAGATCCTTTGGGTGAAAATTACTCAGTGTTGAGCAGATCCTGATATGCTCCTGTTCTACATTTCAGAGACATCTACAGATTCTTCCATTAATATCAAGCCATTATGAAGCACTCTATACTTCGAATTTTAAAGACAAAGGTAAAAATATAAGGTATGTGGTTTTTATGTAATGCAGTTAAATAATATTTTAAAGAGAGGATCTTGCTCATAATGACTACAATCTCCACACGCTCAAACATCATTGCACCATACGTAGGGGGGGGGGGGGATTTCGAAAACTGAATCATCATTTCACATCATCCAATCCTCCGACATTCTTCATATCCATTTCCGCCGTCATTGAGACTCCATATCCTCTGTTGCAAAAATTAGCTTGACCAAAGCCTGTGTTTCTGTTCTCTGCGCCTCTGCATGTGACTCAAGCTAGTAGCTATGGGAGGGTCGGCTATCAGACACGAGCCTGGTTCGATAACTCTTCTTCAATTGTTCCCAGAGGTCTATCAAATCTTTCAACAAGTAGGATGGACAACATACTTCGAAAGGTTAGGAGAATTTGATCAGCAGCAAGTTTTAGAGTTCGCACAGAATCTTCAGGGGAATTATTCAGTCGTTCAAGGGGTCCGAATTTCAGTAACAGAGGAGGACATAGCTCAAGTTTCAGGTTTTCCGGTTATAGGGACTCGCTGGTTCAGTAGGAAGCAAGTTATTTTAAATGCACAGCAAGATTTTCTTCTTCCAGAAGAACCGGTTGAACTTAAAGGCCGCGGTATAAGTCTGCATTCACTTCCTCGACCATGGCCAACAGTAGCTGAATTCATCAAGCACTACTTGACATGCGAAGGGCGTTACCAGGTAGTCTATCAACACGACTTCGTTTTGATGAATCATTTAAGGCATGGTCGATTAGTCAATATTCCCTATTATCTGCTTGGTTGTATCAAAAACATGTCATATTATTGCAGACGGGTTAAATTCCCATTGTTATCCCTTACCCATCATCGTTTATGTCAATTATTAATTCAGAGGGGTTTTTCTCAGCAAAATCCCCCTCTGAATAATCCACTCCTCATTCCCCAGCAAGCCGAAATTCCCCAGCAAGCCGAAATTCCCCAACAAGTCGGAAGTTCCCAAGAAACTCCTGAGAGTTCTTATGAAAGGCAACTGGACGATATCCCAGACCCCCCAGTAATTCCATCCTCAGAACCAGTTGACCTACCCCCAAGTTCGTCCCACTTAGTAGAGTCACCCCTTCCCACTATTCCTATCCCTAGCGATGACTCTCCAACACCCCCATCTCCACCTACTCATAAAAGAAAGAGACGAACCCCAACAGTCTCTGTCTCAAAATGACAAACAAGGGCCACATCCCAAATTTTCACTTCTTCCGAAAGCCCTTCCCCTAGAAAAGAATCTTCTCCTACAAAGAAAAGGAAAGACACTGACTTCTCTGCTTTCCTACCAAAAAGGAAAATGAAAATGACTGTTGAAACAGGAGTTACTCCCATTTCCCCTGACCCCGCCACTATTCTGTTAAAACTTCACTCCTCACCCCCATTTCAAATTCCCCAACCCGTCTCGTCCGGTGGCACTGCCACACAAGAACTAGTGCCCCGGGATAACATGACATCGTTTATGGCTCAAACAGTGACTGCCAGACAAGAACCAGTCACTTACCCAGAGGCTGAAACACAAGAACCAGCCACTGTGGTACAAGAATCATACACCAAGCATGATAATACAGGGAAACCAGCTGTAGCTGCTCCACAAGAACCAGCTACAGCTGTGGATCAGCAGACAACTCCAGCGGAATCAACCAACACACGGGGTTCACACACTATGGCATCTTTATTGGAGGAAAATGAGTTTTTGAAGTCAGAACTAGAGGCCTATAAGAATGAATTAATCATGGCATGAGAAGCCTTTGATAGAGAATTGAATCTCTACATGCTAGCACACACAGCATCAACACAAAATAAGGATCCATGCAGAGAATACATGTGCCATGAGTGTGGTAACATTTACCAACAGGCAGGGTACAAAGTAGTCAAAATTCAGGTATCTGAGGCATCTACATCAGCTGCAATTAAAGAAGAACGCCCTACTGCTCCACAAGAACCAGTAGGGCTCTCAAAAAGTCTGGAAAAAGAAACTAAACCACAGATATCTTGCCCTGTGCTAGTCAGCTCAGCCACTCAGACAATGCCCCAACCACAGATATCTAGCCCTGAGTTAGTCAGCTCAGCCACTCAGACAATGCCCCAACCCAGTACTTCTAATGTCGGGACACAGACCCTGCCATGGAACCAATTAGAACTTATGAACAACTGGAAGAAACAATATGCTGTAGATCAAGATAAAATATTACAGCAGCATAAGTTAGCATGGCAGAATCACATGTATGCCAACTGGGATATTTGGGAACAGACATTGCAACAGCTCAGGGATTCCAAGAAAGAAGTCAAGGAATCAAAGGAAAAGTTGGTTTTGATGTTTTCATTAGTGCAAAAGTTGATGGCTACCCGAAAACCCTCTGTGAATTATTCTCTCTTCCTCTCTGAACGTTTGGTTTATTTTCAATTGAAGGCAATAAAGGATGGCAGACCTCATGAATTTCTTACTGCGGAACAATTTGTTAAGACTTTTGCTGAGGCCCCTGAAAGTGACCAACATTTGTTGTGTGAACTTTATCTCCATAACGAGGCCATGCCTGAGAATAGAAAAGTCAATCTCACTCCAATTGTAGGTGATGTACAAATTAGGGCATTCGTTTCATTCCTGGCCAATCAGCTCACCTGGAAAACTGCGTTTATTGCAAGTAGGCATAATGAGGAGAATAGGCTCCTTTGGATTAGACCGGAACCTTTAAGTCCGGCCATGTTTGTAGCACAATATCACCAATTCTTGCAGAAGCCAGGAATGCATAGGTACATACAACAACTACAGGCTTCAACACTTTTAAAGTGTCTACAGCTAATCAGAGTAAAGGAGGCTGCTGCATTGAATGCCAACACTATGTTTTGGCAGCAGTCATGTAAGGAAAGACAAGAATATCACCCTTTCAGCCCTGATAATCTTCAAGCTGCACTTTCCAGGGTACCTAATTATATCAGATGTATTCAGCATTGTGGAGAAAACTGGATTGGTTACCATTTTCATTTTCCAATTCTATGGATGCCTTCAGAGAAATATCAGTGTCACTACCAATTGGCTGACAGAGATGAAGCTGTAGCATGGCAGCAATTGCAGAACAATCGAGGATTCCGAGCTCCGACAGAAGCCACCTTCTCCAGCTACTGCTTGAGCAACTTGCATGCCCAGAATCAGTACTCAGACTCTGACTCAGACTAGGAGTTGCCTGAGGACATGCAACACTTTCAGCTGGGGGGGATGTTAGGACCTCACTATGTATCATTTTTACTATATATTTTGACACCACCTTACCTTTATAACCATGTTTAAAAAAGGATTCCATCATCATTTTCATTCACTTTATCCAAAGGTATATAAAATCCTCTTCTTTATTATATATTTAATCTGTTTACATATAATTCCATATTACTCTTATATTTCATCATTAATCGAAGTAGATTGTTGCTAACATAAGTCTAAAAGATCGCAGATAAATTATGTGTTGTGTTGGAACAATCGGCCGTTGCTGAAACAGTCGACTTTGTTGCTGAAACAGTCGACTCCGTTGCTGAAACAGCTTTGTTTTGATGCTTGATTTTTAGGTTTTGGTTGAAATTATATTTAAATTTGTCTTATGCTAAGATTTGAAAAAAGATAAGTTTTTATCCTTTAAAATTAAAATTACTCTTACTTGTTTATGTTCAATGATAATTTTTTCATTTACTTGTTCATTTTTTTAAATTTTTAAGTCTTATAATTTCTCCACAATTTCATTGTTCAAGTATGTTGAACACTTGAGATTGAAAAACTTTAGATTTACAACTTGTCATTAAGGTTTTTATGCGCTACCAAATTTTATCTTTAATGTTATGGTTGACAATAATTACAATTTTGGGGTTGTTTAGAGTCAAGATATTTTATGTTTAACAACATGGATGAAAATTGTTCGAAATGATAAGCCCTTCAGACATGTATTTGTTTAAATTTAACATCATCTATCAAAAATGTTAGAAATTTACAATTTTAAAAAATGTCCTAATATGTTGTCTTTAATTCCATTGTTACAAGTGTCAAAATTATGACACAATTTTTTTTTTTGTTATTCCAACATCATCTGGTTTTGTTTTGAGGGTGTTTTTTCAATCTTTTTTCAACAAACAATTTTGTTTTTAGCGTAATTTTATAAAATGTTGAAATTTGACCTTAAAAAAAACAAAGTGCATTCTGGAAGACACACTTTTTGTTTTTGGGGTGTTTTTTCATGTTTTTTGAGACTTTTTGGGCTAGAGTTCCTGTTTTGAGGTTAGGTTACCTATTTCATCGGTAACAGTGTTAAGGGCAGGTGTTTTGAACTGAAACATGTTTTGAGATCCATGACAGCAACACAACTTAGCCTACAAACAGAGAAAATAATATGAACAACTTGCAAATCAATGAAGTTAACTTGACAACCATAAACTGTAACCAACAGTAGCCCAGGTCAGACTATCATCAATGCTAACAAATTCTTTCCCAAGGATGAGTGGTACATGGAAGGGATGGTATAAACCCTAATCCCTATTTAAAGCAAGTTATTTAAGGAGTCGGTATAATAAAACCCTAAATTATTATGCGGCAACCCTTGAGCAAACTTTGACATTGTACAACGGTAATGGAAATCTCCCCTGACCACGACAGCAACAGACTGTCAGTGTCAAATAGGAGGCAGACGTTGCGGCAACACATGTTTGCATACGGGCACCGCCATAAATAACTTGTCCCCATCATTAATTTATTACTGTACCCATTACCCCAACTCTTCCATTGCGCCATTGTCCCACATTCGAACTCTTGCAAACAACTAACACAACCATAGCTACTCTGAACTCTGGCTAGATATGGGAGGTGCAAGAGTACGACATGAAAGTGTCAAAGAATTGTTAGACACATTTCCACCCGTTACAAAATTATTTGAACATGCCGGCTGGATAGAATATATTCGCAAGTTTCAGGGGCATGACAATGACATAGCCCTAGAATTTTCCATGCATTACAATGAGGTTAGATTAGAGGTAGTAGGGACAGTGGTGCATGCGACCGAACAAGCGATTGCTGAAGTGTCAGGGTTACCCCAGATGGGAGAAAAGTGGTTTGCACCCCGAAAACCCCAACATGATGTTGTGAGGAATTTCCTTGAGGCAGGTGAACAACTGATCAGGAGTGGCTCAGGATATGAGAGGAAGTCATTAACACAACCCTGGTCGAATGCTGCATTCCTTATCCAGAGATTTTTCACTTGTGAAGGAAGGTATGTGGTTATTTATTATGAGCACCTCCGCTTGTTAGACCACCTGCATCATGGCCGATTTCTTAACATGCCTTTATTTCTTGCAAAAACCCTAAAACAAATGGCTCGAGGTGTGCAAAAATCAAAGCGGCTGCTCGAAATCCTTTTTCACCAATGCCTTGTTAAAATTTTGGTGGTTGCTGCGCTTCAAAGGGAAGGGAGAACTTGGGATGAACTAGTTGGAAGGCCATTGCATGTTGAAGTTGTAACTCCACCCCATGGCCTCCAAGCTGCAACTCCGCCCCATGACCTCTCAACGGCAACTCCACCCCATGACCTCTTAGCGGCAACTCCGCCCCATGACCCCCCAGCTGCAACTCCACCCTATGACCTCTCAACGGCAACTCTACCCCTTGACCTCTTAGCAGCAACTCCGCCCCATGATCCCCCAGCTGCAACTCCGCCCTATGACCTCTCAGCAAGAACTCCACCCCATGACCTCTTAACGACAACTCCACCCCATGACCCCCCATCTGCAACTCCGCCCCATGACCGCCTAGCTGCAACTCCTCCTGATGACCTCGCACCTGCAACTGGGTTCATTGACCTCCCACCTACATAAATTCCCACAGAACCTTTCCATATGGCAAATGAGCCGCCATGTGTTCAAACTAGGAGGGTTTCTAGGGTTTCCACTGCTAAAGCTGCACATAAAGGAGATGGCCAAGATGATGATGATGAAGTACAAATATTAGGGAGTAAACTTGCGACCAAAAGATTGAGAGGATACAAGAACTGCCCGACAGCAGTGCCAAAATCCACGCAGAACAGGGGAAAGAGAGGTCGTTATGCTCCAGTTCCTGAAACACTCCCCGTTGTTACAGAAAAACTCACAGAAGAGATAACAGTAGAACAAGAGCAAGAGCAAGAGTATCCATAGGATGTATTAATTGAAGGGATCATGTAAAAATGCAACAAGGATTCATGGAAGAAGGATTAGGCCAGCTTGCTGACACAAAAGAACAAGTTGATAAGCTTCCCTCTCCTGATTCTGACTATGAATACATAGCGGGACTAGCCGAATGGTATGGCTCAAATGGCCTTGTCTCAATTCAAATGTTGTATGCGGATAAAGAGGAGTACCAACAATTGTGTAGGGAAAAAGTGTTGGGCCAACCAACTACACAACCATAATTGTATGAGGATGATCAGGAGGACTAATCAACTGCACAATCAAAATTGTATGGGGATGATCAGGAGGACCAACCAACTGCACACCCAGAATTGTATGGGGATGATCAGTAGGACCAATGAACTGAACCACCAGAATTGGCAAAGAAACACATTGCAAAAGTAAGTACTTGTAAACATCTTCTTTTGTATATTTCATTGTTAAGGAAGAATAGGATTCTCCAGATGAAAAACAGACAACTATAGATCAAAGTTAAAACCCAACAGATGAGCTCAGGAAAAAATAAACTTTTGATAGATTCGATTGCTTGGCCCAAGTTGCAGAGTGCATACCCATTGATGACATAGGTATTCCTTCTCCATGGGTCCAACAAGATATACCCCTTGGAAAAAAATAAACTGATGACATTGAAGTTGCAGAGTCCATACCCATTGATGACATAGGTATTCCTTCTCCAAGGGTCCAACAAGATATACCCCTTGGAAAAAAACAGACTGATGACATTGTTGTGCAAACAGAAGACCATACCAAAATAACAATTGTCCATACAGAGGAATATGAATTACATATCAAACTAACAAAAGAAATGGGTATATACACAGAGGAACAACAACTAGATATGAAACTAACAGAGGATGAGGAACCAGAGATCAAACTGACCAAAGACATTGGTGAGAAAAAAGATGATGAGGAATGAAAGAATAAATTATAGCTATCTAAATACGCATATCTGAGACAACTAATACCTTACAGTGTGCACAAATAATCACTTCGTGACCTTGTAAAGATATGCGAAGAATATAAAAACAAAGTTTTACGAAGACATAAAAAAATAGTGGATGAGCTAAAAAGGAGGGCAACCAAGTTAGAGAAGGATAAGCAAGAACTCAGACAACTAATGGATGGTGTGCTCAGTTGCAGGGCTCCTTCAACCAATTGCAACGCGTACTTCACTGAAAAATTCCTGATATTTAAAAAAAATGCTATCATCCAAAATATCCCTCTCAAAGTTGAAAGCACTGATGGTTTCTTGGAGGCATATATGACAATTTGTGATCAAGATAGATACTTGCTCTGTCAACTATACCAACATTTTTTTTTGGTACCTTATAATAGAGAATGGAATCCCAACCATGTTAGAGGGGATGTCCAATTGAGAGCCTTTGTATCGTATTTGAGAAATCAGGCCAGTTAGTTGGATGATGTGAACATTTATTTGCATAATTTCGAGAGCCTTCTGTGGGTTAGAGGAGAACATCCCAAACCTGTGGAGGTGATAGAAGAACATAAAAAATCCATCAACTCTCCAGAAGTAGCAGAGGTTATCTCCAAGAACAGGGAGATGACCATTGCATATTGTGCACGCCAGATTCAATTATTGGAAACTAAGGCACATGCAGGATGTAAAGCAAGGTGGGATAGCATGGGAAAAAACCCCCGAAATAAAGATCCATTTAACTACCTCAATTTAAAGACAACCTTAACAAGGGTTGCTCTGTATATTATTGCTATGGGACAGTGTGAGAATCACTGGATAGGTCTTAGATTTCAGTATCCAATGATCTAGCTTCCACCAAGGGTATATAAAAAGAAATATATGCTGACAAAAAAAGAAGAATTTGATTGATGGAATGTAATTATGGAGACAGGAGGTATCTTCATCTTGATGAACTAGGACATAGTGATTATTGTATCAACAATATTCATGAATATCCTCCTTCATCCACAGATTCAGATTAACAGACTGGGCCACTATTGCTGACACACTGGCTCACCGTTGCTGACACATTGGCTCACCATTGCAGCGAACTCAATATTTTTGATGTTGTAATACATATTACTCTCCAGTTTATTTTTTTAGTTATAAAAAACTGGTAAAATTGTGTTTGACATGTTTAGTTACAATTTCATTGTAGTTCCTCTAATAATTTTGTTACATTTCCATTGTTTTTTTTCGAATTTATATATCATATTATTGTTTGGACACCAATATATGCAATTATGCAAGTATGAAAAACCACTTGAAAGCTATCTTCCATGACTTACAAAACAATCAATGTATTAAAAGACCGAGTGTAAATGCATGGAGTTATTTAATCACCTTAAATGGAAATTCCATCAAATTAGAGAAATCTCCAACCATATCCTCACCACCTATCAAACATACATGGACATAGTCAACAAAACATTAATACATCAAATACAGCTAATACAGGAATAAATATTAAAATCAAATTGAAAACAAAATCGTGCACAAGAAACTTGGAAATGCATTCATTGTTGGCGCGAGGGTGACCTCGCTTGTTGAGTTGTTCAAACTGAAACAGTTCATCTTCATCTGTTGGGATATTCAAGTCAATTTCCAATCTTGCATTTTGTTGCCTTATTTTTCTTCTCTTTTTGGGGTTTAAGAAACTTTTCTTCCTCTTCAAAGACAACTCAAAAGCACCCAATCCACACGTGAATTCATAATTCATAATATGAAGATTGTTGGCGTCATCCAAATTTTTTTTAACTAAAGCACTCAACTGTTCAATCTTGGTCAAATTAGCAAGAGGACTGTTTCGAACCAGGTCTAAGTAGCCAAATAACTCCTCCTTGGCCATCTCAATTTGTTCAACATTGAGAGTATCTAATTTCTTCCAAAGCAAATCTTGATTCCTTACTAATCTACTAAGTGTCTATTGAGGTTGAACATGAGTGGTATTTAGAGGAAGTGAAAACTACCTTCCTGAGTTGCCTTGCATCTCTCTCTCTCTACTGTTGTATTGTGATACTGGTTGTGAGCTTTTGCAACTCGGGGGTTACAAGGGGAGAAGTTCTTCTTGGATATGGTTGGGAGGAAAACCGGGTGGTTCATGATGATTTGGTAAGGGTATTGGCATTGGAGCATGCTCTTCTTGGAGCTGGAGCATACATCCAGCCTCTTCGAGTGTACAAATTCACTATCAGGTATGTGGGTCAAATTATATTATGCAATTTTTTTAGTTTATAAGCTTTTGCTTGTTTGGGTTGTTTTCTGAAACTTACATGTATATGAAGTGTTGCACCAAATGTGAGGAAATTTAGTAACGATTGTTGAAGTATTTTCTTGTATAATGTTGAGTTGATTGAAAGAAAGTCATAATGGATGAATCCAGTAGGCTGTTATGAATTGGATAAAAATGTTTTAATGACTTAATTTCTATTCTCCTCCTCTTTCTACAGCTCTAGATAATTTTTCATACCATGTGTTTGACAGAAGTCATAAAAGAGATTTTAGGATTCTTGGGTAGTTGTTGTTTTCAAGAATCGCATATCTGGGCCTCCCTGTTGCGATTCAGCTCCACTTCAGGGGGTATCCGTACCAATAGGCCATTTCACCCCAAGTTTGATTCCAAAAATCAAGGTTTCGGACATTGATTCTCAAATCTGCTCTGTTTTGCAGATTTGCTGTTGCATGTAGAAACGCCTGTTTTGTTTTGCTGTTTGGTTTTTTTTTATATTGGAACTGCCTGATAATTTATAGTGATGAATCTAATATAGGCTAACCACTTGGAAATTGTTTTTAAAAGTATAATTGGTTAATAATTTAAAAATTTAATGGCAACTTGTTTTATGACTGCCAACTATTTGTCAAAAGTCCTCAATGGCTGTACCTTAAAACATTGTGAGCTATGTTTGAAATTTTTAAATATTTATATTCATTGATGTAGATTCAACAATGAATATGGCTGATAGCCTATTAATATCTTAAGTTCAATCATTGATACAACTTACAAAAAAAGAAGTCATCTAACTTTGGATTCATGTTAGCTAATTATTGTGAAAACACCTTAAAGAGATAATGGTTGTAAGTGTTTGACAAAATGCTTCAATGGCTGTACATTTCATACTTGTAAATTAGTTTTCATAATGTTCAATGGCTGCATCTAATTACGTTTATAAACCGTCCATAAAGCAAAAGGCTTAAGCTAATTTAAGATTTGCAATCAAGGTATTTCTAGTATAATAACTCATTGAGTTAAAGGGTCTTGCTGAAAATTCAAAATTGCAGTAAGTAATTTGTTGAAATATCAGCTCACATATGAATTCCTAATTATGGGATGCCAACTCTATATAATTTAAATTATCCTTTTAAGAAAATAATTCATAACCATGTTATTAGTCACTCTTGAACACATTTAATTACAATAGAATTAACAATTAGCTTATTGTAAATTGTGGTTCATAAAGATTGACATTTATTCATCCCACTAAATCATTTATATTTTAAGGGTGATTTTAGTCTTGAGAAGCAAGTATTATGGTTGTATTTTTTTTGATCTTGATAAACCTTGAACTTTGTAGCTTTGAAGATAAGTTGGAAGAATTTAGGGTGTAGTGTAAAGGACACCAATAACTTCTATATATAAAAATAAATAAATAAATAATAAATAAGTAAATGAAATGTAGAAAAAAAATATCGCATTTTGATTTAATATAATATTTCTCTATAATAATTATGGTAGGTAAGGTGGGACCTTACATATGGTATCAGAGCGGGTTACAATGCTAGGGCCTAGTGGGCCAACATGCTTACTTATAGGTTGATGATGTATGAATGTTGATTTTGCATGCATGTTGAGTTGTTGTATATATTGACTTGGAAGCATATTGGTTGCATAGAGGATATTATTATCATTATGTCATTTAGAAACTCATGAAATATATATATATATATATATATATTTCTGATATTCCTTTATATTTTTGTTAAGACATATTATCAACAATATGTTAAAATGCTTAAAGACATGCTGGGAAAGGATGTACTTGAGAAAGTTTGGGTTAAACCCAAGTATGTGAATGAATTGATTTTCAATCAATGAGTGAGATAGGTGGAGTGCATGCATGGTTTCATATATTTTTAATGCATCATTTTCAATGTGATATGGGCTTAGTAGCCATCTTTACTATCTGAAATCATATCTACCAAGAAGAATATTGGCTTAATTTGGACTCTAGTATGATGACCTTGGTGTGTATGCTTTGGGAATGAGTAACAAGTGTAAGGTTGAGATTCCATTAACTTGATGATTGAGTTCATCATGATAATCTTGAATCTTTTCGTACCTACACTAAAAGAAACTTAACTAAAATCTACCTTGAAGGATGTCACTTTTAACTGTGAATGTAGATTCAAGAGTAATGTATGTGTATTAACTAGGTGTGTTAAAATATGATTTGGGAATACATTCTTAATGAGTAAGAATGAAATTTCTCTGATTTCTTTGACATGATTTTGTGTATTTTGGGTTGACATTAGGCATCAAATAGCTTTAAATTGCTCAATTACTAGGTTGAGGTATGACCTTCATAATAAACAAGAGGCTTAAATGACTGGTGCATGAAGGGCTATGGAAGCCATTTTAAGGAACACTTGAAGATTATATTTTCATTAAGCTAACGTAGGGGTGTGGAATCCATACTAACATATATCTATGAGAAAATGTATGGGTGTGGAATCCATACTAGCATATATCTATGATCTAATGTATGGGTGTGGAATCCATACTAGTATATATCTATGAGAAAATGTATGGATGTGGAATCCAACTAGTATATATCTATGAGATAAGTAATGAGGTAAGGTATGGGTGTGGAATCCATACTAAAATATATCTATGAGCTAGGTAATTCTTCTCGTTAGAATATTTTGATGGAATCTAATATTCATGATTAAGGAGTGATTATGTGTAATTAAAGTTAAATGGATAGAAATTTGTAACACAAATGTGCTTGAGCTTTAAATCCATTATTTTATTTTTATTACAAATGAAGATACTAAGATTGATATACTGAACACCATTAGGTGGTTTAGAATGTTTGGAAGAATTGATTTTGATATATGGAAGTGTGAACTAGATATATTGAATCCTTTTGTATGTATTGAATTTAGGTAGAATTAAAATGACTTTCAAATTCTTGAAATGTAGAAAAAGTTTATTGTGTTAAGTTGATAAAATAAATTTTCTATTGGCTTAAGAAAAACTAGGTCTAGGAAAGCCATAATAGTCTCTTTAATGATTTTATCAATTGAATATTGGTTGCATTCTATTTAACCAAATTAATTAGATAAATTATGAGGATTGAACTCATGTATTGCTCTAAGCTATTGCTAGTTCAGCGATCGTGTCAAAATTCAAATTGTTTATAAATTGTGAAGAGAATAGCATGTTTAGAAGGTAAATATTTTATGTGGCGAGAACTTGTTTTATTTGAAATTAAAGAAAAAAAAACATGTGAAAAGCTTAGTTGAGTTCTTGTTTTACAAGAGTATGTGATTGTGATATTTTTTGAGGAATAAATTGAAGGAGAGTGATATCACATTTTGATGAATTGGAATTCTTGCATGATTTAGAAGCCTAAGATGAGTGTATTGTATGTGGAATGGAAGAGGTTGTTGGATTTAAGAATTTTTTTGTTGGGATGTATAGTTGTTTGAGTATTTATTAGTCCTACCAAATGTTGTAATAATTTCAGAGGGTGGTAATTATCCTTAAGAAAAAAAAAAAGGGTCTAACTTTAAGCTAGAAATTCCCTTGTGATAGTTTAAATCTTATGTAAATTTAACAAGATTCATCACATTTTGAGAAATGTACGGTTTTCATAGTTTGTTGTTGTGTATGTATTAATAGTAAGGAATAATTACTAAATATAAATCATGACTGATTTCATAGTTGGAAAACAAATTGACATAAAGTTATCAAGGTTACCATATTTTCATAATTGTGAGAGTTGTTCTTGATTACAAGCCACTTTCAAAAATATATCATTAATCTACTTTTAGAATGGAGATCTTCTAACTAAGTCATTTCATAATTGATTCTCAAGTTAGAGAAGTGAATAATAATGAAGATTATTCAAACTAAATGAATGATCTATAATACATAAGTGGGTCAATGAGGATTGTATTTAACCTTAGGTTGTTAGTTTAAAAAAAAAACAAAAAACAAAAAAAAAAACAAAGAAAAAAAAAAAAAAAACAAAACAAAAATGGTGCCTTGAACCTCATATTGTATTTTTGCCTAAAGAGTAAACGTTTGGTAAATATAAATCCTAGATATTCGATTACAAGGATGTCTTATGGAATTAAAAGAGGAAAATTGGATTGAAAAGACATAAAGCAAGTAGGATGTAAGAGTGTGTTTTATATATAACATCATGTTTTGTTGCATAATTTCACTCACAATTGTATGTGGATTATTTTATGCCAATTTGATTGTGATATGGTATGGACCATCATTGTTGTGTGTACAACCAATGTGTGTTCTATTTATAGCTTGGGAAGCTCAACATCCTACAGAACCAAGAAGATGACACATGTGGGATTCTATAGACTATGAGAAAGAAGAACATGTAGAATATCAAATTATTATAGATAAGTTAAGTAGATATCATATCAATTACATACAATGGTATTTTTAAATTGTATGGCTGGTTTTGATATAGAAATATTTGGTATTCTATATCAACACATTTCTAATATGGCGTGGATATATTTTCTACTTGATTAAGAATGGTATGTTTAGTTTTCATGGAGTTGCTTCCAAACTATGGATTGGCATGAAAAATATATATATATACACACACACACACACACACACACACACACACACACACATATATATATATATATATATATATATATATATATCAAATACTTAAGGTTAACAACTTATTGATAAGAGAATCTAAAAGAACTAAGTATCTTATGACCGTAGGAAAAACTTCGGGCCAAGTTTAGCCCAAGAGGGGGAGTATGTAGTGTCCTATTTTTTTTCCTAGTATATTTTGTCACTCCTATTTAGGGTTATTTCTGATGAGTTATATATATATGGAATACTGATCACTAGATTGAGGAATAACATTTTATAAATATATGATTGTATTTCCTCTTTATCTTTATGTGTGTCATAGTGATCACTATATTGGGTAACAATGTTTTATATCCATGGTTTATGTATGGAAGATTGACCCTTGGTTTGGGAAAAATGTTTTATGTAGTTGTATTTTCCCTTAGGTGTGGTATATTTGATTATGTGTTTTATATGATGGTATGCATATGTCTCTCTTTTTGCATCTGACTTGTGTATCAGGTGTATGACATGGATGGAGAACCTGGATTGAGACACATAAACCCATGGATGCTCATGGTTATGTGAAAAAAGAAAAGAAAAGAAAAGAAAAAAATGGTTAAATTATGTTTTATGGATGATACATGACTTGCATGATTATATATATGTCTAACATTGTAATGAGCAGGATGTGGTAGGGGACCATATCATCTTCAAGGATAAATGACTGTGGAAGTCATGCACCATTCATGGTAAAATGTGGTTAAGTTAATTTGATTTTTAAATTCATATGATTCATTTGATCTATGAGGTTGTGATGTATGTAGGTCTTCAAACAAGGCCTTACCAACGAACCATCAAATGGGTAAAAGCTCACAATCAGTATCATAAGGAGAAACGTGGAGTTTCAAAGCACAGTAGATGAGAAAGCATGGAAATTAGGGCGTGGAGTCCTAAATCCAAGAAATATAAAGACGTGGAGTCTTGTATATTTAGGGCGTGGAGTCTTAAATCCAAGAAATATAAAGACGTGGAGTCTTGTATATTTAGGGCGTGGAGTCCTAAATATTTAAAAAGATCAAGTTATGGAATCTTAGATCTTTGGAGTAGATCAGGGCGTGGAGTCCTCAATCTACTAAGGCACGGAGATGCATGAAATAGGGGTGCGGAATCCCTATTCTCCGAAAGAAAAATACCACTCATGGATAAATCTCAATCTGGCAATTTTGGAATGACTTTCTAAAAATAGAGAGTCATGTCTAGCATCTCAAGCATGACTTTCCAAAAATAGTAAATCTCCTTGCATAAATTAGTAATCAAGCTCAGTTGAAGGAAATTAACTTAACTTATCTTTAATCAATCCTAATAGTTCAATATTGACTCAATCCTCAATATTATTAGTATTATCATTATCTTTTATGAGACTATGATATTTTATTTAAAAGGAATTACAAATTAATTTTATCCATTCAATCAATTCACATCTACCTCTTTCATGACTATCATGGCTCTAAGTAACTCTCTCTATTTTAAATATTACATTGCACTCTCTTTTATGCACTCATCTAGGAATGGCATATTCCTCTTACACTCATTAATGATATGTCATAAAATATTCCTCTTACACTCATTAATGATATGTCATAAAATATTCCTCTTACACTCATTAAAGATATGTCATAAAATATTCCTCTTACACTCTCTTGAATGCATATGTTACACTCTCCTTAAATAAGGCATGCATACCTCTCCTTAATGGCATAAGTTACACTCCTCTAAATGGAATACAATGCATGCATATTACTCCTCCTTTATGACAAGAATTGGTTTTCTCCTCCTATATATGAGTCTCATGTATTCTCACTTGGGGGGGGGAGGATGCCAAGAGTGGAAGAGACTTGAGGAAGGTTGTGAGAGATATGGAGAGTATCCAATTTCTTCCAAAGCAAATCTTGATTCCTTACCAATCTACTAAGTGTCTATTGAGGTTGAACATGAGTGGTATTTAGAGGAAGTGAAAACTACCTTCCTGAGTTGCCTTGCATCTCTCTCTCTCTACTGTTGTATTGTGATACTGGTTGTGAGCTTTTGTAGCTCGGGGGTTCCAAGGGGAGAAGTTCTTCTTGGATATGGTTGGGAGGAAAACCGGGTGGTTCATGATGAGTTGGTAAGGATATTGGCATTGGAGCATACTCTTATTAGAGCTGGAGCATACATCCATCCTCTTGGAGTGTACAAATTCACTGTCAGGTATGTGGGTCAAATTATATTATGCATTTTTTTTTTGTTTATTTCATAATCTTTTGCTTGTTTGGTTTTTTGCTGAAACGTACATGTATATGAAGTGTTGCACCAAATGTGAGGAAATTTCGTAATGATTGTTGAAGTATTTTCTTGTATAATGTTGAGTCGATTGAAAGAAAGTCCTAATGGATGAATCTTGTAGGCTGTTATGAATTGGATGAAAATGTTTTAATGACTTAATTTCTATTCTCCTTCTCTTTTTACAGCTCTAGATAAGTTGTCATACTATGTGTTTGATAGAAGTCATAAATGAGATTGTAAGATTCTTGGGTAGTTGTTGTTTTCAAGAATCGCATTTCTGGGCATCCCTGTTGCGATTCAGCTCCACTTCAGGGGGTATCCGTTCCAATAGACCATTTCACCCCAATTTTGATTCCAAAAATCAAGGTTTCGGACATCGATTCTCAAATTTGCTCTGTTTTGCAGATTTGTTGTTGCATGTAGAAACGCCTGTTGTCTTGTTTTGTTGTTTGGTTCTTTTTATATTGGAACTGCCTGATAATTTATAGTGATGAATCTGATATAGACTAACCACTTGGAAATTGTTTTTAAAGTATAATTGGTTAATAATTTAAAAATTTTAATGGCAACTTGTTTTAGTATCTAAATTATTTGTCAAAGTCTCACAATACCTTAAAAATAATAAAATATGTTTAGCTAATATTTATATTCGCTGATGGGATTCAATTAATGAATCTACAGAATACTAATATTCTGTCTAATCTCATTGATAAAGAACTTACAAAAAAGAAGTCATCTAACTTAGATTCATGTTGTCCAATTTATTGCAGCACCTAAAGATACGAAGCAAGTGTTTAATGCTTCTCTAATGGCTTCATTTTATACTTGTAAATTAGTTTTCATAATGTTCAATGGTTGCATCTAATTACGTTTATGAACCATCCATAAAACAAAAGGCTTAAGTTAATTTAAGATTTGCAATCAAGGTATTTCTAGAGTAATAACTCATTGAGTTAAAGGGTCTCGCTGAAAAGTCAAAATTGCAGTAAGTAATTTGTTGCAATATGATCTCACATATGAATTCCTAATTATGGAATGCCAACTCTATATAATTTAAATTATCCTTTTAAGAAAATAATTCATAAGCATGTTATTAGTCACTCTTGAACACATTTAATTACAACAGAATTAGCAGTTAGCTTATTGTAAATTGTGGTTCATAAAGGTTGACATTTATTCATCCCACTAAACAATTTATATTTTAAAGGTGATTTTAGTCTTGAGAAGCAAGTATTATGGTTGTAGTTTTTTTGGATCTTGATAAACCTTGAACTTGGTAGCTAGAAGAGAAACAAGAATTTAGGTATAAATAATTGTCAACTTCTATATATAAAAATAAATAAATAAATAATAAATAAGTAAATGAAATGTAGAAAAAAAATATCGCATTTTGATTTAATATAATATTTCTCTATAATAATTATGGTAGGTAAGGTGGGACCTTACAGTATCCATGGCAGTTGTGTTTGCATCTTCAGGAAGATCGGATATTGCCTCTATTTTTATCTCAGGAGGGTCATTATATGACTCATTTTTGCTTTGATGATTTTGTAATTGGTTTGAAACCATTGAACCAGAACACAACCAACCCACCTTTATGGCATGCTTGCATATGTTGCCAAGAATATACCATAGGCAATCACAAGTTATGAAATTTGTATGATGACAAGTGACAAGATATTGCTTATTAACTTTATATTGACTCCTCACCCAAAAAGCATGAGACATTTGTGAATGAGAGCTGCAATCACTATCTGGAATTATTTTTTCTTTTTCCATTGATGATTCCAAATGTTTATCTTCCTTGTAATTATTTAAAAATCCTTCATTTTCTAAAATTTCCTTAAATCGCTAACAAAGTTCAACATTTGTTAGAAAAACATATATCAACCAATCCATCCTACGAGAACATTTCTTTCTTCTATCAGATAGAAAATTTGTCTTTAGGTAACAGTGATATGATTCCACAACATTGTTTGTCTCCTGATTTGCATGGGGAAAATCCCTACAACCTTTGACCCACATCCTAATTGCATAAAATTTGGGTTAAGAAGATATTTCATCCTTATTTCAAACCAAAAAGAGAAATTTAACTTAAGAGTTTTTCAACTTACAAATCTTATCACCAGCAACCCAATTCTTATGGAAATAGTCTAGGAATTTTTCCTCATTAACAAATTTGTTAAAAAAAAACATTAATTGCATTGCCCACTTCAACATTGGAACAATAATTCATAATTAAATCCAAATCACCAAACATTTCTTTTGCTATTTCTAGATTACTGGGTAATCGATTCACATTTTTTAGCCATGCTCGACGTACGTGCCAAACACACAAGATAACATTGCACCTTGTGATTCTCCTGCCACATTCAATTCATTTCAAGTATGTTATTTTTGTAATAAATACAAGTTGTACTGTAAACTAAGAATATTGAAGTTACCTTAAAGCACCAATTTCAGCCAATGCATCATCAACCATGAAAGCATTAACTTTCCAACTATGATCAACTTGGTGACACCTATGCATGCGCTGCTCCAACCATAACGAAATATCCTGTGATGTATTACGTGATGCCACCACCCATGCAACTGGCACCCCACTTTGTTGGTGATCAAACACGACAAGTGTGTACAACTGATACTATCACATTCAAAATACATAGATCATCAACTTGAGATCATCAAACATTATTAATCAAGTTATTGTACTAGATCAATCATTCTTAATACACTCACCCCATACTTATTCGTCACCCCATACTTATTCGTGCTGAATGTCGAATCCATGGCTATTAGGCTATTATTCGATAACTTCACCACGGTCTCCAACATCCACTTCGTCTGTATTCCAACTATAAAAGGGACATCTCCACCATTGGGCTTTTGATAAAAGAAAAAATCATTTGGATATTTCCTATACCAAAGGTTTACACTCATTTCATCATTTTTATGCAACTAATAATTTCCTTTCATTAGAAGATTATATATGTTAACAACATCTTTCCTACACAAAAAGAAATCCCTATCTCGAGCTGCAACATCCATGTCAATATATTTTTTAACATGCATTTTGCAAACAGAGTCAACTGGCACATCCAAGAAGAAACAACTCTCTACATAGGAAACCATGTCCCTTGATAACTTTGATTGATGCAGCACCCTAGCAGGACTCGAAGTGTTATGTGGGCCATGACAAGGCAATCCTTGGCTATCTAGATGCTCATACATGTTATATGTTATTATCACAACCTCAGAGATTTGAACCATAATTTTTACAATGAAATGGCATTGGCATCCCCTCTTTTTCACAAATGAGTATTTTCGCTTCACTTCATCTTGTCCACTTCTGTCAATCGGAGCCATATGAAGAAGCATAACTACATAATTTTTTTTGAAAACTCAATACATATGATTCCATGAAAACTAATTGATCACTATTAATACCAACATACATGCGTAGGATTTATAAAAAAAACTTACACTTCATATAGCAAGGAAGCAGTAGGCCTTTTGCCTAGGCGTTTGTTTTGTTCCTGGGGGAAAGAACATGGAGCATCTAAGTTCATTTCCTCTACTTTAATAAAGTCTCCAATTCTAGTTGAAGGGATTTTTGAAATCTGATCGAAGGAGTCCATGTGTTTTCCTTGTACAAGAGACAAATCTAAATCCGACCTAGAGAATATGAGCTTTTCTGCAATTATTGACTCCCATTTCAATTGTTTCACCATTTTTAAGCAAGTATCGGTTTAAGCGAGTTATCGCAAGGGTTGACCAGCGAGTTGGAACAATGGTTGTCCAGATGGTCTCCCTTAGAAAATGGTCTGAATAAATTGGGTTGTGGTAAAAAAATTAAATGTGTTGTAGTAAACAAATTAAATGGGTTGTGGTAAACAAATTATTCGGGGACTCTCACTTAAAAATACACAGACATCCAGTTAAAAAATAGACATTCACTAAACAAAACAGACTAGTTTTCCATCACCTGAAGAAATCCTTCGAGGGATTTCATTCCGTCGAGATTTGTAACATAAAGGACAATGGGAATTCCCATTTAAACCAAACAGGGACATTTAATTAAACAGATACTCGCTTAAAAAAACCAAAAAACCGACACCACAGACCTGATCTCTGTCGAGTGAGTAACTCCTTTGATTTTTTGTCGTTCAATCAGATTGGTGTGTAATAGGGGATGACATGTTCCGTCAATTACAGGAGCTATACAAGGGAGGTTCGATTGATCATGGCACCGCGGCTCTGGCGTCTTCCCATCGACTGGTTTGCAGGTCCCTGTTTGGAGTGGGTTGATCCGGCTCGAGGAACACGGGAATATTTTTGCATTTGCATTTGCATTCATAGTTTCCCCAGTGCATAGGTGAGGGGAAACATAAATAGTGACTGGATCCGAAGTGAGCTCCTTCAAACGGTAACATCATGGGACAGAGACGGGGAGGGGCATGGGGCCCACGTTCGCCGAAGGGATTTGCCAGTAGCCGAGGGTGCAAAACCCAAAGGGTATTCCATCGAACAGTTGGCTTAATCCCAAAAAAAAATGTACATGCAAAGAGCCACACGTGCTCTGACAACTTTAATTTGATTAATAAATTCCTAACTTGTTATGGTTGCCAATTCAGAAGAAAAAACAAAAAATTATATATCACTAAAGAAAATGGAAGGCGGTAGTCTAAAAAAACCCATAGAATAACCGAGAAATCACTGTAAGATTATGAAAAATTCAGGTAAAGATTTTTGAAAATTTGGGTTACAATTGTTAAACCTCAGTATTTTGGGTGTCCTAAGGGTTTTTGATGATGCTAAATCCATTTTCACCATAAAAATGCAATTCAAACACTCCAACTACATGATTTTTTGAATTTTTTTTACCAGATTCGAACAAATAATTACAGTCCAGACTATTTTGTTGCGTAGGTAGACAACTCCAAATAGAAGAAGTGTTAATAAACAAACATCTCAGGCAGCTACAACTACAATCTATGAACCCCTTCTTTCAAGTATCCTACCGTTTCTTTGGAGTCCATTTTAGGATCCAAACTAAATCCAAACGGCTGGCCATTTTTAAACTCCCCTCCTCATTTTTCAGTTCAAAATGGTGAGCTCCATGCTTGTGATCATAGGGCATAACAGAAATGGCGGCCAACAATACAAATGATGCCATCAGCTGCAAATCCTCGTGCGTCAAGTTTTTATTGTAGCTTTTTTGAAGAATAACAGCTTGTACGATGCATAACCATGATACAAATGACTTTCAGATATCATTTGGGGCTTAGTTTGTTGAATAAGCCTGGAGTTCATCTGGTGCGTTTGAGAAGGGAGCAAAAGAGTCAGAAAATATTTTGCACACTCCAATTGAATCATCTTGCAATTTATAGAAATTTATATACCCAAAAAAGCCAAATCTTCAGGAATAAACTCTCTTTTGTCAGATGAACTTCCAACCATGTTAAAAAAAAAACTTGTGTCCAAAATGGCGAAAATTTCAGGAATAAACTCTCTTTTGTCAGATGAACTTCCAACCAAGGTTTCTTTTATATTTTGTCAGTTATGCTGCCAATGATACCTGTTGGCATTAAGAACAACTCGCATCAGTGTAAGTATGAAAGACATCTATTTACTAAATATTCCTTTAATTTGCCCTGGTTTTATCCCTCGTAACCTGCAGGCTGCCAATATTCTCTTGAATATGCCTTGGATTTGCATCTGGTTGTATCTCTTTTCAATGTATTATTAACATGTACATAACATTCCCTCTATTTTTTTAGGTTGAATATTTCGTGAGTTTGCATGTCTCTTTTGGGTGATACAAAGCCACGATAAATTGAAACCCTAAACAATCCCTAAACTTCAAATAGATAATCAAGGTTGGCCACTAATACATTTAGTATGATATATTTTATTGAAAAATTAATGAAGACATGTGAATTACACCTTACCACTCCCATGATTTATTGGAGAACACCCCTCTTCCAGAGTTCTTGGAAGAGAAAGAAACATAGATGTATCTGTGTAAGAAGTCGTTGCAATGTCCAAGAAGTAGAGGGTGAAAATCATGATACAACAACACAGAAACATGGGAATGGGGCCGAACATCCAGAGAAAAAGAGGGAAGGAGAAGTAGAAGGTTCTGAGCCCCAAAGACCAAAAATAGCTCGCTCTATTCAGCGGTTGGCTCACATAGCACTTCGAATGCCCTTTCCCAGGTTTTCCAGGGTGCACATTTATGAGAAAGCTGGCATGGCTATAGTACCTAATAGACTGAACATTGAACAGAAATGCTATCAGAAAACAAACCAGAACGGCGAAATACTAGACAGAAACCCCCATTCTGCTGTCATCACCGTATATAATAGCAACAGCCGTGCCCCCCGATCCAGAGCTGCCGACCAGTATGCCGATGAGGGAACTGAGAGTGATGGCCGTGGATGCAAGAAGAGTGGAGGCCATTATGTTGTTCCGCAGGGTTTGAACTGCCAGCACACCGTTCTTTATTCCATCCTGCAAAAAAGAAAACAAAAATCAAGAACCAACAATATAGTCTCGCAATCCAAACCAGCAAAGAGGGAATATGAGGGAATTGACTTACCGCCATCATTGTATCGCCCCAGATTTCTCTGTTGAGGGCATTGAGTCCGATCACAGTGGTGGTTGGATGGCGTTTTATTCTGTATAGAAGCCATGCATGGTAGCTGCTCAACAAAAGAAGGCCCGCAGGGACCAGAGCTAAATCCATCGTGCTTTTCGAAACCCATTTTCTGATTTAAAGATGGAGTTGGTTCAATCTAGAAATTGATGCCCCTGCTGGAACTTGGAAACCTGAAAGCCGAAGAAAAAGTTTAATGAAGCAGTTGTGGTAGAGTTTCATTTGAGCAAAATTACCAGAGCCAGCGAAGCATTTCATGGCTCCCAAGTGAAGTCCCGACATGAACACCGACATTGTGGGTAAAAGGTTCAGGGAATTGACAGGCCTGGGCAATTGGGCACCGTCTATTTAATTTGCATCCACTGGCCCTTCGAGTAATTGTGAATTTGTGAGGCAATTGGCCCATGGCATCAACCAGATCTCTCTGTTTTTCCACAGTTGTTCCCAGTGAAAGGAAGGGTAACGCGGGATGAATATTCTATCTGTATTTTGGAATTTGTTTGGCACTATTTCTTTTGGGTCAATTTTGCTCGGTAAATAAATTTATTGAGTACTTTATTAATATTAAATGATCAAATAATTGTTTAATTGGTAAATATGTAGTGTTTTAAGGGTTAGTATCTATCTTTTAGTTTAAATATGGTTTAATTAAACTAAAAAAAATAATAAAAATTTTTATTACAAAAATAAAATAATTAATAAAAAATATATAAAGTTTTTCAGTGATGATTACCAAAAAACTTTATATACATTTTATAGATTATAAAAGCAAAATTCTTAATTAATAAAATACTAATAAAATATTATAATAAACAATGTCATAACAAAAAATTAAAAAATATGATTATATATATCTATCTATATATATATATTATTATTATTTTTTATTTATATATTATATTTTATCATTAATTATATTAAAAAAATTATTTATTATAATAATAAGTTATTTTAAATTGAAAATATGAAGAAAAAACTATAATCTATGAAAAAAGAAATAATAGAAAAAAAAATCAGAACATAAAAATAAATTAGAAATGAAATAAAACTAAAAACAAAAAATTAGTAACTAACAGAAATGAAAGTTACTAAACAACTTATAATAAGACTTTAATCAATCAATTTACAAATAAATCAATTTAAATAATAACAAAAATTGAATTTTCAATGTTAAACTATGAATAAATGGCATAAATTTTTGGTAAAAACAAACTAATATACAGTAAAAATCAAAATTAAATGCTTAAAATATAATAATTATTTAATTTATAAAATTTTAGTGTCTTAATAAATTTTAAGAGTGTTAAATTTATTTATACATTCAAATTTTATATAAATACGCAACTCGCACCTTAATAAAAGCTAAATCCAATCACCTCACCCTTTTTATGTGAGAATAACAATGTGAAGGACCGGAAGCTAAATCCAATCACCTCACTTAAAAATCACGCCACCCTTTTTTAGTTTTTAAGTGAGAGTAACAATGTGAACGCAAATTTCAGAATATTTTTAATAATTATGAATAACACAAAATTATTTTTTACAAATAATAATAATATTGTATATAAACAAAATAATGATAATATTTTATTATGGGAAATTGAATTGTTTTTTATGTGATTTTTTGAAAAATTTTCTGATTTATTTTTCCTATCTAATTTGTCTAAAATTTGACAGGAATTTATTGAAATAAAAAAACTAGTTTAAATAACACAAATATAGATTTCACCTCAAATTTTTCCAGGATTGCATCCAAAAAAATCCATTGGAAACTCCAAAAAATCGCATTAAAGACAATTCCATGTGAAATAAGCATATCATTTTTTTCTTTTAAATAGTTAGCAATATCGTTGGTTTGCTGGCCTGACAGGTGGATGGTTTAATCATGAACCTTGTCCACCTTACTTTATCAAGAATAATTTTTTTAATTTTCAAAATAAAACTAATAGGTGGATGGTTTAATCATGAACCTTGTCCACCTTACTTTATCAAGACTAATTCATCCTAATTTTCAAAATAAAACTAACAATTACCTCTAAAGGTGCAAAGGTACACCTAAGGAATAAAAGATTTGGGAAGGTCATCTTGAAAAACTAAATCGCTAACACATCTTTGACAACATGAATCCCTTCTTTAGAAATGAAGTTTCCATCAATATTCAACATATCAAAGTCACACTTATTTACCATAGTTGTAGTTGCAGCGTTTGCCCCTATTCTACTGATACCATTTGCACTCAAATCATGTTCTTTTAGGTATTCATGACCTTCCATAAGGGATTTATAGAGTCCAAACTACAACATGCCCCTCATCCTTGAGTTTGTTCTCGAATGCAACAAATTTTATAGAATTTTTTTAGAAGCAAGACACTCTGCTAGAGCTCAAACTACTTTCTCAGTTTAGTTAGTTACAAAAACACACAACAGAGACATACTTTTTAAACATGATAACATGTTTTTTATTAACTAGGATGCCTAATACAGGAGCATCCCTACGGCTTTAGTAGGCCTACATGAGCGAAAATATTTTCAATTTTCTTTTGGTTTTAATATAGGTTACTAACTAAATTTATGTTAAGCTTAGAATGTGATAAGCATAAAGTATTCGTCTTCCTACAATCAAAATGGAGCTAGGTCATTGATGGAAACCAAAGAAGCCATTATCAAATATGGTTATTTTGATGTCTTTGAAATTTCTCTTTATAATAATGAAATCTTGATTTATGTTAGTTTAGATTTGTAATTGAGTGTTGTTTTAACACTACCCAATTTTATTAAAACATGATAAACACAACAGGACGGAAATGACTTTAAAAAAAAAAAAATTTGCACATAAAATTATGAAGAACCTAATTTAGTAAAATACAATAAACCAAAACGAATGGAAGAAAATGTATGTACAGAATGACAAAGAAACCAAGTGAATAAAATGGCATGAACCAAAACAGAGGGAATTTATTATTAGGAAATTCAATTAAATATTGTTGGGTTCCAACGCTTGATCACCTTCGTAAACCCAACGTTGACATAACCCGACTCAGGAAAATGCAATAGACCAAGACGCTAAGCTTTTCTTATCAAAAAATTATTATCATCATAAATTTCCCTTTATAGTTTATATATATTTTTGGATTTGATGGCTTAACAAAAAAAAAAATCAATTTTCTTTCACTATTATGTTGTAGCTTGAACTAAAAAGAAAGCCCTACTCTAAAATCATTCATATTTTTAAATCTATTTTTCAAAAATGCTACTCGTAGTTGTATAATTTTAATGTTGTAAACATGTTTTTTTGAACTCCTCCCACACTAAGGAAGCCATAGACATTAAATGGATCACAAGAAGGATGTTGGTTTGTACCTTGAAAAGGAAAGAAAGCGATACTGTCAAATTATTCATATTTAAAAAAAAAAATTCAAACATGCTATTCACAGTTGTATAATTTAATATTGCAAGCACGGTTTTTTTCACTCTTCTCGTGCTAAGGAAGCCATTGAAATTATAAATAGCAGCATTCTCACTCAATATGAAACTCCTTTACCAGAAATTCTCCAATTAAAGGAAAATCACTTTTAAATGAAAAAAAAGTGCATAAGAAAAGTCATCTCAAAGCTTTTGACGAACTATGGCAACTTTCATCAATCTTTTCCAATGAGGAAAACTCACTCTATTTCTCCTTGCCAATCACCGAATTTCCATCTTTCCCTCTGTATTAAATATCCTAGAGAACTGAGGAGAATTCAACCTTTGAATGAGCATACTCCTCCAGGAAACACTTTGTATTTGTAACGTACACCTCCCGTCACATCTACCCAAGTAACCAACCAATTGGGGTAAACATGAGTTGAGGGCAGTTAAGAGGAGACTCAACCTCCTTGGTGACTTTAAGGAAGTGGAATCGATGCAGAAAAACCATAACATAAACTCCCTGCACCTGCTATAGGACCCCCAAAGGTTATCACAGTCATAGAGCTGACTTTTCCCTGGGTCCCACTGACTTTTGCTAAGGAAAACCCCAAGGCACTCCCTTGATATGGGCAAGGGTGCGTCTGGGAGGCTCTGGATGCACCCACAACATGGCCATGCGTGTGTCCAGGGACTCAATTGCCCAAAACTGTGCCTGCGTCCACAGGATTTAAGGCACTTTTTAAGCCCATAATCTCGTACACTGCCTAGAACTTTCTGTAGATTTTAGAAATCATTAAATACACGACGACAATGCCAAATACCCAAAAAAATGACTCGAGGACTAGGCCTGACCATCCCCAACCGAAACTGACATTTTGTCAAACACTTGGCATGAATGAAATCTACAAGTCTAGGATACAAGACAAAGTATGAACGAATGAAAAATCTTGGTAGACATTACAATAAGGATCACCACCCTCTTCCTTAAGCAAATATGACATCAATTAGGTCTTACATCCCTTATTTTAACAATTACAAGTAAATACATGAAATAACCATGACATGAAACAGTCATTTAAACATGCTTATGGCCAACATAAAACCATGGAAATAAAAAAAGATAAAAACCATTAATTCCACACATTAATAAGTAAAAAAGCAAGAGAACTTAGCTTCCATTAAACATAGGCAATAACCGACCATGTTCGAGACTTCCACGTACCACCCGACCATAGACATGGCTGAGCCAAATCTCTCTTCAACCAGTCACCCCAGTGCCATATTCCAAGCATGAATGTGGGATCTCATGGATAAATAAATCCAAAACATAACCAAGGGAATCAAGAGGCTAAACCACACCCACCCTCACCATATCGTGATCACACAAAAACCAGTGTTCCGATCAAAAAATCGAACCGAACTTGGAATGCCATCTAGAATCCATCACTATACTTGAGGAATTTCTCGTCTCCATGTCTTTTAGGATTTACTACAACCCAATCCTGGATCACTAGGCCCTAAACTGTGACTCCACCCTTAGGCTTTACTGTGTATCCCGCTAAAACCGGTCAAGGGATTCCTAGGCCTTTGGGCATGAACCTGAGACCACCTCTGCCCCGGATTCCAAAATCCATCTGACAATTCCAAAGCTCAAAACCAAGATCAAAGTCCCAACACACAATGACATCTAGAAAAAGGAAAGGCAAGGTTGAAAACCACTGTCATAACCCAAAAAAACCATGCCACCGACAACAAGAGAACCAAATACCAACATGCATAAGACATGCATGTCTAAAACAGCTAGGAAATCACACATGCAATATGCCACCTGCAAGTATTCATGTTGACACTGTTAGATCCCGCTCTTCCTTGCTTGATCCTTGCCTTCCTTTGCTTGCTTTCCTCCTCCTTGGCATAATGTTGAATTGCTCCAAGAAACTCTAATTGTCCAAGAGTGAGAGAGAGAGAGAATAATGAGAGAGCTCCAAAACTAAATTGACAAAAAGCTACCAACTGACCCTCAAAATCTTTTTTATTAATGAGGCCTCTATTTTCTTCATTTTCCATTATTTTCTTTCATTTTCCTCCCCACATGAAACCTGTGACCTTTTACCTTCATTTTCTCCTATTTTCCTTTATTTTCATAAACAAATGTGCCAAAAATACTTTTGGATCTTTAATGCCTTAGCCATTGCCTTTGTCAATTTTCCTTAGCCATAACCACATATCCAGTGATTCCCAATAGGATATATTTACCCAACATTCAACTTGAAATAAGTGTCCCTTAACAGTGGTCTTATTTTTGCCTTTATTAACTTTTATTAAATAAAATGTTTGCCCAGGTCTGTTAAAGTTGTCAACTCAATAATCCTCGAAAAACACCTTTCTCTTTTCGACCCTTGCAATTGCTTAGACGTTATTGCCTCTAACACCATATACCAAGGAATCATCCTTGTAAGTTGTTTCCGAACATATTTGGATACTTATCAATATCAGCCAATTGAAGTCCCATAATTCGACCAAAAAATCTACATCACGCTTCAGGTTTTCCTCCAAAAGAGTTAGAATCATTGGCCTTTGTCTTGCTAAATACAAAATTTGTTGTTGAGAGAAACCTAAACTGCTTAAATACTGTCGCTTTCGATATAGTTTCTCCTTGGATACTCCTAAATATGCACACAGAGAAATTTTAAACATCTTTGACCCATTTTTAACCCCTAAATCTTCAACTTGTTTAAATGAATCGATAATTTTTTCCTCTAAAACCACGATAAAATGGGGATGCCATGACAAAAATTATGATAACGCTTCTCCCTCAGTCCCCAATTTTTGCTAAAGTGAAATCGTAGACCTAAACTTCTATTCACTGATATTAAGTATTCATGTATTATGAGAAACAAGTTTGGAAAGATGTTATTCCTTCATGCAACTCCTATGGAGATTGAGCTTAGATTCTATGATTCTTTCGATGCTACAAAAGAAAATGCCAGGGTTGTAAAGGACCACCCTTTGAATCTTGGGAGATTTGTGAAGTTTGATTAGGAGAAGGAAATGAGATGTTCTCTTGAGAGGGAGCTTCAGTTGCATTAATTTGAGGAGATTTTAGGTCCAAAAGAAGAACCTCAGGAAGTTATGGAGCAACAACAAGAAGAGGAGAACATATTGGAGAAATCCACTCAAGTAGAGACATCCAAAGAAGGAAGGAAACAAACCATGGAAGCTGACATATTATTGCATGATGCTAGAGAGAATGTGGGAGAGAAGACATCACAACGTAAGTAGAGGAGGTCACTGGATTGGTACATTGGCTACATGGATATGATGACTGAGCTTGTAGAGACTGAGCCATCCTCATTCGAGGAAGCTGTAGAGAAACCAATATGGGTTGATACTATGGTAGAGGAATATGATTCCATTACCAGAAACAGTGTTTGGGAAGTGGTCCTAAGACTAGGGGACAAATCAATGGTGGGTTCGAGATAGATCTACAAGGTGAAGCAACTAGCAGATGAAAGCATCAAGATTCATAAGGCCATATTTGTGACCAAGGGGTTCTCTCAGGTGGAGGGAATTGACTATGAGGAGACATTTTCTCTAGTAGTAATGTGCTCTTCGATCAGATCAATTTTAGCACTTGCAGTGAAGATGAGATAGAAGATCCACTAGATGGATGTGAAGGCAACATTTCTCAATGGAGTTATGAGGAGGAGGTGTACATTGAACAACCAAAATGTTTTGATACCTTTGATAGAGAGTCACATGTGTGCAGACTCAAGCGAGCGTTGTTTGGATTGAAACAAGCACCCTATGCTTGGTACGTCAGGATCAAAAACTATCAGACCGGGTTGGGATTCACCAAAAGTGAAGCAGATGCAAACCTTTATCATATTGTTGTTGAAGGTAAATTATTGATTATTGTGTTATATGTCAATGATTTAATTTTAATCGGTGATGAGAAGTTGATCAACTCTTGCAAAGAGGATCTTGCAAGAGAATTTGAGATGAAGGACATGGGGCTCATTCATTATTTCCTTGGTTAGAAGTATGGCAAGGAGATGGGGAAATGTATGTCTCTCAAGGAAAGTATGCCAACAAGATACTAAAGAATTTATGCATGGAGAGTAGCAAACCCATGGACACTCCTCAAGTAGGCAGTTGGAGGAAAGAGGATGTCACTTTAGGTGAGGAAGTGGAGGCTACCATTTACAGGCAGCTTATGGGTTCACTTATGTATTTGGTGAACACATGACAAAAAAATGTGTTATGCAGTTAACTAGCTTAGTTAAGAAATGGTTAAGCCAACTAAACTGAATTGGAAGGAAACAAAGCATGTGTTGAGATATCTTAGAGGCACCACTAAGTTTGGTCTTTGGTACAAATGGACATAGAGAGTGAAGCGCTAAGGCTTCAAAAATACAGATTGGGTGGGGATTCCATTAGATAGGAATAGCACATCAGGAGGAATTTTCAGTGTTGGGTCAACAACGGTTTCTTGGTACAACAAGAAGCAAATATCTGTGGCACTCAACTCAATAGAAGCATATTACATGGTTGCAAGTCAAGAAACATGTGAGGCGATCTAGATGAGAAATATTCTTGCCAGGCTATTTGATCAAACGATGGATCCTACTTTGATTTATTGTGATAATCAGAGTTGTATCAAATTCTCTAAGAATCTTGTATTTCATGATCGATCCAAGGGTATCAACATCCGATATGACCATCTACGAGATTATGTGCAAAGGCAGATTATGTTTTTGGAGTACATACCTACAAAGGAATAAGATGCAATTATTTTGACAAAGGATTTTTCAAAGGGAAAATTTGAGTTCCATAGAGGTAGGATAGAGGTATCAGATAATCCCTTTATTCTTGAATGGGAGTGTTGAAACTGCAATAAGAAAATATTGTTTTGACTTTGCCTTGGTCAAACTATATTAAAATTTCAATTTCAATTTCAGTAAAATACTTAGAGGTAGTTAACTGAGGTGACATGGAACTTGTCACTCAGTTAACTCAGTTAATTCAAGTTGGAGACACTTGAATTTCTTTTAGTATGATTTATTGTTAATTTCTAGCAATTTATTTTGCTTAATTTGAGTTATTGTGAGTTAAACTAGTTCCAATTGTTAGAGAACTAGTTGAGGGTCCTGTAGTGGGGTGTGTACTTCAGTGATCAACCAGTTAACTCATCAATCAACCCAGAATAATTTATGCATGTAGAGAAATCAAGATACCTAGTTGATATTGGAGTTCAAGGGAAATGTACTATCAATTGTAGACTCTTTCGAAGTGTACAAGTGGTACATGCAGTCAGAGAAAGGCCTAAAGGAATTCCGCAATTCTCAATGAGAAATTTATCTAATTAATAGGGGATAATTCCTCAAGGAACAATGCAAGGAAATAGGCGCTTGGAGGGTAGGAAAATTGGTTAAGTGTTGGCTAGGGTCAGTCCGTGAAGCAATGAGATAGACTATACTAGTGCAGAGGTTGCTTGGGCTTGAGAAAACATTGTATGTATTCTCTATTTTCTGATTAATGTAATACAAATAGGAAGGGGTTTTGAGCAGTTTCTTTCCCCTAGATAAATGCTCCAGTTTTCTACTCACAATCATGCTCTAGTTTTCTACTCAGTAAATCTGCCATTATTATGTAGAGAAATGGGGAGAGGGGGCATCCTTTTCTCAGGCCCCTAAAAGATTTGAAAAAACTACCACTCAACCATTAACCAGAGGAGCGATCCAAAGAGAAGAGATGCAGAGAGAAATCCATTTTGTAAAAGTTGCATCAAACCCCAGTTTCCTCATTACTTTCAACCAGAAGCTATGTCTGACCCTATTGAAGGCATTTTCCATATCTAGTTTTATTACCATTCCTTGATCCCCTCTTTTCCAACTTGAATCTATAGCTTCCTAAAGCATAATTATGTTGTCAAAAACTTTCCTATCTGACACAAATCCTCCTTGGTTGACCGAGATCAATTGAGGTAGGAGTTTTTTGAGTCTAGAGGGAAGAAAGTTTGAGATGAACTTTAAAGAGACATTGTAGAGAGAGATTGGGTGGAATCTGAAAAAGGAGGAGGGGTTATACTCCTTTGGGATTAAGGATAAGAAGTAAGTGTTGATTCCTCACCCCATTATGAATCTCTTGAAATAATATCCAATCATACAACACAATTCTTTACTTATCAAATCCCATAAGTGCTGATAGAAACTAGCTGAGAAACCATTCGGACCAGGGGCTTCGTTAGGTGAAAAGGAGAACACGATCGATCTAATCTCATCAGCTGTTGGAGGGGTGGTCAAGGCATTATTCATTTCTGCAGCGACCGGAGCGGGGACTTTTTCCAAGAGGAACTCCTCACTTTCTTGATCATTATGGAGGTCTTCCTGATAAAGGCTCTTGATATGTTCCACAACAAATTTTGTAATATTCCCAATTAGCCAAGCTAATGGGAATATACAATTTTGTCACAATATTTTGTTTCATGAATAGAACTGTAAAGGAGGATCAATAAAACTCCTAATCAGCAAAATAAATCAATGCCACATGTGAACATGGACAAATCTGGGCTGTTTACATAAGCACACTTAGGTGTGAAAGAGGCTAGGGTATTTGACCAAGTCAACCAGGACCAAATCAACGGTGCTGTCTATATACAGTGAATCGACTAGAGGTACAGCGCAGTTCTAGTTGGAGGCTTCTCATGTGAATGCAACTAAATCATTGAGATGGTTTAGGGTTTGCCAAGACATTC